>SJYX01007106.1:0-57787 GCA_006410675.1 Oreotragus oreotragus | reverse complement strand
CTTGATAGGGATTGCATTGAATCTGTAGATTGCTTTGGGTAATATATTCATTTTCACTATATTGATTCTTCCAATCCATGAACATGGTATATTTCTCCATCTATTAGTGTCCTCTTTGATTTCTTTCATCAGTGTTTTATAGTTTTCTATATATAGGTCTTTAGTTTCTTTAGGTAGATATATTCCTAAGTATTTTATTCTTTTCGTTGCAATGGTGAATGGAATTGTTTCCTTAATTTCTCTTTCTGTTTTCTCATTGTTAGTGTATAGGAATGCAAGGGATTTCTGGGTGTTAATTTTATATCCTGCAACTTTACTATATTCATTGATTAGCTCTAGTAATTTTCTGATGGAGTCTTTAGGGTTTTCTATGTAGAGGATTGTGTCATATGCAAACAGTGAGAGTTTCACTTCTTTTTCAATCTGGATTCCTTTTATTTCTTTTTCTGCTCTGATTGCTGTGGCCAAAGCTTCCAGACATATGTTGAATAGTTGTGGTGAGAGTGGGCACCCTTGTCTTGTTCTTGACTTTAGGGGAAATGGTTTCAGTTTTTCACCATTGAGGATAATGTTTGCTGTGGGTTTGTCATATATTCTGTTTTCTCATTGTTAGTGTATAGGAATGCAAGGGATTTCTGTGTGTTAATTTTATATCCTGCAACTTTACTATATTCATTGATTAGCTCTAATAATTTTCTGGTGGAGTCTTTAGGGTTTTCTATGCAGAGGATCACTGCATAGAAACAAACTCTCACTGCAAACAGTGAGAGTTTTACTTCTTTTCCAATCTGGATTCCTTTTATTTCTTTTTCTGCTCTGATTGCTGTGGCCAAAACTTCCAAAACTATGTTGAATAGCTGTGGTGAGAGTGGGCACCCTTGTCTTGTTCCTGACTTTAGGGGAAACACTTTCAATTTTTCACCATTGAGGATAATGTTTGCTGAGGGTTTGTCATATATAGCTTTTATTATGTTGAGGTATGTTCCTTCTGTTCCTGCTTTCTGGAGGGTTTTTATCATAAATGGATGTTGAATTTTGTCAAAGGCTTTCTTGGCATCTATTGAGATAATCACATGGTTTTTATTTTTCAATTTGTTAACGTGGTGTATTACATTGATTGATTTGTGGATATTGAAGAATCCTTGCATCCCTGGGATAAAGCCCACTTGGTCATGATGTATGATCTTTTTAATATGTTGTTGGATTCTGTTTGCTAGAATTTTGTTAAGGATTTTGCATCTATATTCATCAGTGATATTGGTAGTTTTCTTTTTTTGTGGCATCTTTGTCAGGTTTTGGTATTAGGGTGATGGTGGCCTCATAGAATGAGTTTGGAAGTTTACCTTCCTCTGCAATTTTCTGGAAGAATTTGAGTAGGATGCTGCTACTGCTGCTAAGTCGCTTCAGTCGTGTCTGACTCTGTGTGACCCCAGAGACAGCAGCCCACCAGGCTCCCCTGTCCATGGGATTTTCCAGGCAAGAGTACTGGAGTGGATTGCCATTGCCTTCTCCGTTGAGTAGGATAGGTGTTAGTTATTCTCTAAATTTTTGGTAGAATTAAGCTGTGAAGCCGTCTGGTCTTGGGCTTTGTTTGTTGGAAGATTTCTGATTACAGTTTCAATTTCCATGCTTGTGATGGGTCTGTTAAGATTTTCTATTTCTTCTTGTCTCAATTTTGGAAAGTTGTACTTTTCTAAGAATTTGTCCATTTCTTCCAAGTTGTCCATTTTATTTGTGATGCAACAGTTAATATCTGTGTATGTTTATCTTCCCTCCTCATCCATTCAGGTGAATTTAGAGCAATTAAAGCTTTAATACCAACCCAGAGTTATCTCATTTCTTTCCTTTCCTTCTGAATCCACTCAACTCTGACCAAAGGAAGTGCATTTGAGACCTGGGTTTCCTTTTCAGCTTTCTCACAGCCTGGAATATTTCCCACAGGAACATTAACACCTTCCAAATGTGATTATCCCAATCTCCTGAATATCCGATCTTTTCAGGATTTCAGGGAATTACAAGGAAACACAATACAATAGCATGAGGCTCGTTTCCACAATATTTAGGAAAAAAGCACTTAATCCCCAAACCAAATATGACCACTAGAGTAGTTTATAATCTTACCATCAATTCCCTAGCGGATATAATGTTTCCTAAAATCAACATCTCATGTAGTCTAGATCCATGTTGTTATCACCAATCGTAGATAAGGAGTTCATATTAGTTCAGTGAAGGAATTAGGCCACCAGAAAAAAATAAAATAAAAGAGGAACAAAAAAGCCCATGTAGCTGCAGCTTTCCTAGCGTGTCAGTCAGCCTTGCCCGGTGCCCAAAGTCCACCACCTATAAAGTTAATATTCACAAGAAGGAAGAATCTCATCAAGATACTAAGCTTGCTTTATCCTAAGAAAACAGCTTTTGGAAAGGGCAAAAAGGCCAGTCACCTTACCCTTCCTCAAGACCTTTCCTTTAAGGTCCAGCCAATAAAATTTTGTACTTCCTTCAATAAACTGTGCATGCTTCCTTCTCCAACACTGCATGCCTGGCCTGTTAACCTTCCTTGAACAGGACTCTGTCTAGTAACACAACAGCTAATCTCCTTCAAAAATCTACACCCTGGTACCCCCTCCTAACCCCAGGAGCCCAGCTTTGTCCACATTTCTTCAAATCAGAAGACTCTCAAGATTTATTATTTGTGCAACATTTCCATTTCTATAGCCACTGCATCTTTCTTCCATTCAGCAGTGCCTTAGCTTTGTACCATAACATCTACCTCTAGGGAGACCATCCCTTTTAGTTTTCATATTTGCCCCACCTGGAGAAATCCACTTGAAAGATTTCTGAGTTTCAGCTGCCTCTAGGGAACTTCTCAAACCTCCTCTCAGTGATAACATGAGGTCCATAACATTTGTCTTCTTTCAATCCTTGAATTCCCCAAGCCTCGATAACTCCAACACTACTTTGCTGGAGCACAGCTTTTCAGATGCATTTTTTAAGCCTTCCACCTACCCTTTGATGAGAAGACCTGTTCCTCCTACCTTCCTCTGAGCTAAAATATTTTCAGCCTCTCAAGATCTTTCTCACCTCCTGGTCCTCTTCCCAAGGGACTCTTCGGGTATAAAGGGTTGAAACCTATGTTTAAGCTGATCCCATTTCTCCCTGAGATATCTCTCAAGATCTGAGCATTTTCTGCTCACACACCAACTCCTACATAATCTCACTCACTTACCATACAGTCACCCTTCAGTATCTGCAGGGGATTGGTTCTAGGACCCCACATAACACATTCCTTTGGATACCAAAATCCACAGATGCTCAAGGCCTTCAACTCACTTTTGGATAATTCTATTCAGTTTTTCCCTTAATTTAACCTAATGTCGCATACCATCTGCATACAGAAGACTTATCCTCATTCTGCTTAATCTGTTCTTGGACAAACACCACCAATTTCTAACGTTTGAACCTATCTTCTACGTATTTCTAAGGAACATTGTCTCTGAATGGGAAAAACAAAATGAAATTAAACAAAAACCAGAGAATACAGTGAGATTTAAGTCTATTAAGTCACTCCACAATCCACATGCTAAAGGCATTTTACACCAAAAGTCTGCTTATTTTGAAGTAAGCTTCTTCAAGAACTCAGAAGTTTGCATTCCTGCCAAGCCCATATTCCTGCTAATCAGAATTGAGGCACAAACTCTCTCGCGTTGAGATTTGCTAATGAAAACCAGACCTTCTCTTAACAATGCAAGTTTCTTCAGGAGCCTAAATCAAAATCTCCAACTTGTATGCATGAACTCGCCTCGGTCTGCTGCAGGACAACCAGTATTAGTGATTGTAAAGGGTAAGTGGACCAGACACCAAACCCTTGACCGGCATTGACTATGGATGCCATCATTCCATCCCTGCTACATTCCTAGCAGAATTCACGGCTTCAAATCCCTCTCTAATCAAAAGCCTGGTAATCAAGGCAGAACCCCACATGGGACTCAAAAGTCCTCCCATCTCTTTACTTTAAGGGCTTTACCTTGGAGGACCATCTGCTTTCCTTCACATGGCAGAGAAGAGAGACATACCAAGACAAACCCAGGGAGGAGGGCTTGAACCTTTATCCCTCCCCTTCAATATCCCTGAGGTCTACACTTTGTCTTGGACCCACAGCTGCTGCTGCTGCTGCTAAGTCACTTCAGTCATGTCCAACTCTGTGAGACCCCACAGATGGCAGCCCACCAGGCTCCCCCATCCCTGGGATTCTCCAGGCAAGAATCCTGGAGTGGGTTGCCATTTCCTTCTCCAATGCATGAAAGTGAAAAGTGAAAGTGAAGTCGCTCAGTCGTGTCAGACTCTTAGCGACCCCATGGACTGCAGCCTACTAGGCTCCTCTGTCCATGGGATTTTCCAGGCAAGAGTACTGGAGTGAGGTGCCATTGCCTTCTCCAGACCCACAGGAGACCTCCCTTTCCCTGAGATCTCCAACTGCCCCCTAGATGAAACCATGAAGCCAACTTAATGCGGTTCTAGCTTTAAGCATCAGACAAAAATAACGGAATAAAACCTCTGACAGTCTTCCCCTCTCAGGAGTTCAAAGGAAATAAGAAATGCGATTACAGCCACTCTAATTTGTCCAGCTGATTATTGGTGCTGGTGGTGATACGCTGCTATTTATTGATTCATGGAGTGATAAGGAGCAAAAGCAAAGAGTCTGAGAACGTTATATATACATATATATACATATACATATACATATATATATATATATATATTCCTGGAGCTGTGTTCTCTCTACGTAACCACTTGAATCAAGCCATATGCACTGTGGGCTGACTTTGATTCTCAGCAACAACTGTTTAAAAAAGGACAGAGGCAAGGATTCCAGATTTGTTGACTTGTGTTGTTCTTGTGGAAGCAGGGGGCGTGAGGGTTCTGTTTCTAGCACTTCCCATGGGAGACTGTTTCCAAAGAAACACAAATCATTTGCTGGAGGCAGGATATGTTAGTAGTAGTTTTGGGTTTGCGGCAACATATGCCAGGCCCCTTCAAAGAGCTGTGGGCTTAAATAGAAGGATTTTTTTTCTTTTTTACTCCTATTCACCAAAATGAATTTCTCATCCTGGTTTATTATAAGAACTAGCAGTACTCAGATGTGATTATAATATATTCTGAAAGATTTATAACATCCATGACCATGAGAAGAAGTTTTAGCTGAGAAATTCCAGAAGAGGACCCTAACACTGATAAGATCAGCAGTGTTGGAAGCTTGGGTTCTGATGATGGTTTTTTATTTCACTGAATCATATATTCAAGTTTTCATTCAACAGTTTTCATGTGCCAGGGCAGAGCTAGGTTCTAAGAATGGGGTAAGGGCCATCGGGCTTAGATCCTTACCTCTTAGGACCTTTGGAGGTCCTTCTTCAAGGTTCACAGGTGCTTTTGCAGATATGACTGGTCTTCTGAGGGCTCCAGGTGCATTGGCTCTCCTTGATTCTAACTGTTCAATCAGAGGAAGCCCATTTGTCTTGTGGTCAAGAGACCATCAATAAAAACAAAGTTATTTTAGGGAGTACGAGAGTTAATTTGCTTTTGTTCTAGAACCACCCCACAACCAAAATTACAGATCACCAAATCTCAAAGTTAGAGGAGCTCTGGTTCCACGATTCACTTGATAGTCGAGTCCCTCTACAACCTCCCCAGCAAGGCAACATTTAGCCTGGGCTTTAATGCCTCCAGGATCAGGGAACTCGCTATTAAAACGTTCGTAGAAGCACTTCTCTGGAGAAGGCGATAGCACCCCATTCCAGTACTCTTGCCTGGAAAACCCCATGGATGGAGGAGCCTGGTAGGCTGCAGTCCATGGGGTCGCTAAGAGTTGGACACGACTGAGCGACTTCACTTTCACTTTTCACTTTCATGCATTGGAGAAGGAAATGGCAACAACCCACTCCAGTGTCCTTGCCTGGAGAATCCCAGGGACGACAGAGCCTGGTAGGCTGCTGTCTGTGGGGTCACACAGAGTCGGATACGACTGAAGTGACTTAGCAGCAGCAGGAGCACTTCTCAAATTACCTGTGACTCTCAGGACTCAAGTTGAGCTCAATTCTGCCTCCCTGAAACTTTTGCCCACTGGGTTCTACCATTTGAAGCCATAGAGACCAAGCCAACTCTCTCTTCCCCAAGAAACCAAATGCATATCCTGAGTCCTCCCTCATCCTAGCCAAGGACCAGCAGTGCTTTGATCTGCTCATCATATAATAAGCACCATCTATGGAGGTTTCGGAGAAGGCAATGGCACCCCACTCCAGTACTCTTGCCTGGAAAATCCCATGGGTGGAGAAGCCTGGTAGGCTGCAGTCCATGGGGTCGCTAAGAGTCAGACACGACTGAGCAACTTCACTTTCACTTTTCACTTCCATGCATTGGAGAAGGAAATGGCAACCCACTCCAGTGTTCTTGTCTGGAGAATCCCAGGGATGGGGGAGCTTGGTGGGCTGCCGTCTTATGGGGTCGTACAGAGTCGGACACGACTGAAGTGACTTAGCAGCAGCAGCAGCAGCATGAAGGTTTACTGTGTGTCACAGCAATCACTAGAGGCATTCCCTCCATTACTTCATTTAATTCCTATAACCACTCTATGAGGATTTTATGTCTATTTTATAGATGGGAAAACTGAGGCTCAGAGAGGTTAAGTGCTTGCACTAATGTCAGCTCAGATCACATTTATTCTTTTTTCAGCCATGTCACACAGTTTACTCCTCACTAACACTCGTTTTCCTACTTGGTGCTATGAAGCCATGTCTTTCAGGCTGGGGGCACTTGGACCTGTGTATGGCACCTAACACTTTCCCCAATGCATTGATCTGGTTAAATCTGGCTCCCTCATCCTTTTGTTTACAGCCTTTGGAATACTGATTTTTGTCTCCAACATGCTTACTCGGCTTCTAGTTTCATGCTGTATATTAATTTAATAAACCCTCTTTCTAAATATTCATGCAAATCATAGATTAAAAGGAAAAAATCAGAATGCAAGAGCAAAGCTCCAAAGCATGTCACTAGACACTTCCCACTGGATTAACATTTACTTTTAAATCAGTCCCTTTAAAAATAGAGCTCTTTAATCAGTAACTATTCCACTCACTTGTCCTTTTTCTTGCCAAACACCATGCTGACTTTCAGCATTCTGGATGAAGTTAATCACACAAAACTTGCTCGTGGTGAGCCCACGCTGGCTGCTAGTATCTGCGGCTTCCTTTTCTAGGTGCTCACGTGCCAACCCTTTAATCTTCTATTAGACATTCTTGAAATCTACTTAGTTGCAGATTCCATCTTCTTTCTGGGTTGGAAATCCAAACTCCATTTGCTTGTCTTCAATTTTCCAAACCACTCATATTCTCCGTGTTCACTAAGACCACCCATAGTAGTTTGGGTGATTGAGTTTGACAGGTTTCTTCCAATAACATGGGGTATAATTTTCCAGCCTAGAATACCACAATGTCTGTTTCATCATCTATAAGACAGAGACTATACTAGTAGTACCCCACAGGTTGGTTTGATAATTAAATGGCATAATGCACCCAAGGAACCACTAATATTAATATTAACATATAGGAAACATTCCCCTCCAAATTGCACCAAGCCACATCATTTCTTCCTGAAAGTCATGTTAGCATCACCGTTTCAAGCAGCCTATACACACAATTCTTCTAAAATCTGCATTTTTGCCTAAGTTCCTTAATACTACACACAGTGCCACTATTCTTTCTTTTTTTTTTTTTTTTTACTGTGTCAGGTGTTAGTTACAGTGTGAAGGATCTTCAGTCTTTGTTGCAGCATGCAGGATTTTTTTTTTTTTTTTTTTTAGTTGTAGCATGTGGCATCCTTAGTTGCAGTATACAAGATGTAATTCCCAGAACAGGGATGGAACCTGAACCCCCTGCACTGAGAGCATGGAGTCAGCCACTCGACCGCCAGGGAAGTCTTGATGCCACTATTCTTGCAGTCACTCAAGCCTGATGCTCAGAAACATCCGATTCATCATGTGTTTTCCTCCACATCAACCAATGTAAAGTCCAGTAATTTCCGTCACTGCAGTTCCTCAGACTGTGTGTGCTCAGTCACTCAGTTGTGTCCGACTCTTTGCAATCCTGTGGACTGTAGCCCACCAGGCTCCTCCACCCAAGGGATTTTCCAGGCAAGAATATTGGAGCAGGTTGCCATTTCCTTCTCCAGGGGATCTTCCATACCCAGGGATTGAACCTGGGACTCCTGCATCTCCTGCATGGCAGGCAGATGCTTTACCACTGAGCCACCAGGGAGGCCCAAATTCCTCAGATACCAATCGTTTACTTCCATCCCACAGACATTGTTAAGGAATAAAGGTTTTTGTCCCCTTCAAGTACATATGTTGGAACCTTAATCCTCAGTGTGACTCTATCTGTTGATGGGGCCTGTTAAGACAACAAAGGATAAATGAGATCATAAGCGTGGGACCCTAATTCAACAGGCCTGGTGTCCTTATAAGAAGAGAAGGAGACAGAAGAAATCTCTTATGTAGATGGCCAACTGTGAGGACACAGTGAGAAGACGGCCATCAGCAAGCCAGGAAGAGAATCTTCCCGGGAACAAATTAGCCAGAACCTTGATCCTGGACTTTGCAGCCTCCAGAATTGTGAGAAATAAACTTCTGTTATTTAAACCATCCAGGTTATGGTATTTTGTTACCATATGTCTACTTAGCAGCCCAAGTAGACTAAGATAGCCACAACCTTACTTGAGGCATTCTTACCTGGTTTGCAGTAAAAATTCCTGACTTTTGCCCCATCTCTTATCCTTCTCCACTCCAATCCATCTCTCTCACTAGTACCAACTTAAATTTCCTAAATTCTGCTCTCAAATTATCAGTAGCTTCTTACAGTTCGCCAAATTGAATATAAACTCACTGACTTTCAAAATATTCCAGACAAGCCTCACATATGACCCCTCTTTATGATCCCAACGTATGCTCCGGAACCCATATTACCCATTCTTAATATACCCTCTATTCCAGTCAAATGAAACCTCACACAGTTCCTAAGAAACATCCTTGATCATTTGCATTCTTTACTGCTCTCTGCACTTACACAGCATTTCTTTTAAATAGCTGAATGCATTCAGCTGCCAGAAAGAGTAACTGACTAATAATGATGGAAACAATTAGGCATTTATTATTGTCATATCACAAGTTCAGAGATGGAAAGTTGCTGCTGCCAGTTTAGTTGTTCAATAATGCCACCAGAGACCAGGAATCCTTTTCCTTTTCCCTACCTCAAGATCAACAAGTGGCTGCCATGCCTACAGACATTGAATCTATGTTCAAGGCATGAAAATAGGAGAAAGAGAAGAGAAAGAGCATGACAGCAAAGTCAGTCTATTTGCTAGGAAAAGCCAAAACATTCCCAGAGCTCCCACCACCCAGCCCCACTGAAGACTCTCCCACTTATGACTTATTGGCCTGGATACTATCACATGGCCTCCCTTACCTACAAGGGAAGTTTGAAAAATGGACATTTCATCTGAGCAAGGCACATGCAACAATACCCACAAAAAAACTGGGACACGGTTAACAAAAAATTAAGAAAGCAGTGGATATGGAGTGAGTAACTAGTGTAGCCACAAGTGCCTGACACTCATTTCTGGTGGATTTTTATCTTTATCTCTCTTCAAACATCTACCAGAATGTCTTGCACATACTTTACGCTCAACACCATATACATATAGACTGGTTGTAGTATAGTTTATGATCGCCTACAAATGGCTCCACAATCAATAAGTATTTGCGGGCCTCTGTTTGGAATATTGGGAGGAGTAAAAGAAATTATATTTGTCCTCAAGTCAGAGAGTCGAAATGACTGTTGCTAAATTACTTTCCCAAAACACAGTCGTTTTTGGATTCATTTCACATTCCCAGCACCAACATTCAGGTTTGCTCAGCAAAATCTTTCTTCACAGGATAGTAAACATAATAACCCTCAGCCTGGGCTTGGTCATATTGCTCTAACATCTATATTTCTCTGGCTCAACTGGACAAGGTTTTACTATAGATGTGTTAAGAAAACCTGGCTATAAGTTATGTGATTAAACATCATTCCATAAAGAACCTGTTAAGTGGCAACAGGTAGCCATTAGAAATGATGCTACAGAATAACTAATGATATATAAGTAAATATTTAAGTAAGTCCAGATTATAAAGCAGAGTGCACAGTGTGCGTGCTTGCATGCTAAGTCGCTTCAGTTGTGTCTGACTCTTTGCGACCCTATGGACTGTAGCCTGCCATCTTCCTCTGTCCATGGGATTCTCCAGGCACGAATGCAGGAGTGGGCTGCCATTCCCTTCACCAGGGGATCTTCCCGACCCAGGGATCAAACCCAAGTCTCCTGTGTCTCCTGCACTGCAAGCGGATTCTTTACTGCTGAGCCACCAGAGGAGCCGCCCATGTACAGCATACCTATCCATAATCACTGATAAGATACATTTTGTGCAAGAGTGTATATAAACAGATGGGCCTGGAATTGGAAATTCCAACATCCAATAGAAGTGTACAAATAGAAACAGAGAGGTTTAAAAAATATTTATTTATCAAAATCTTGATAGTGGTCAACTCTAGACACTGCATTATAGATGGCCTTTATTTTTTGTTTTTATTTGTCAGTATTCTCCAGATTTTTCCAAAATGAATCTGCATCATTTTAAAAATAAAAAGCAAAAGGGGTTGTTTTTGTTTTTCTTAACTTTCAGGAGTTTGAAAAGACATCTGCCTTCTGATACTTCAAGTGATGATGATCCAGATTCGATGAGACAACACAAGGACTGGTGAACTTAAGTGGCCACAAATTCGAATGAGTCTCTACTAATTACACCAAAAACATTTGAAGAGCAAGAATGAGTCACTAACTCTTATTTGTAGCTTTAGAAATACAAGGAACAAAAATATAAAGATGGCTTGAACCTGAAAGTATGGGGTGCACAACCAAAAATCTGTTCTATGGAGGTTTACTTTACACATTTCATATATTCAGAGATTCCCATTCACTGTAAAGTGTGACCCCAAAACAATGAAATCATTTGGCAGAGAGGAGCTGTCTTCAGTGATATGAATGCTGCCACCTGTACTTCAAGCCTCCTTGAATAAATAAATGCTGGCAAACTCATTGCTTTTCTTTCATTTTAGTAATAGAAAGGCTTTACACAGGATGGACTCACATCAATTTGATGACAATGACCATGACATTCAAGTGATTCCTATTTTACAAGCAGTGCTGAACTAAGTACCTGCTTTATCTCACTATTCACATGACACAGCAGCTGCTTATCTGTTACAACTGAAGCAGAAAATCCTGGGAAGTTTCTAGAGAGCCTGGGATAAGGCTCTAGGTTGCTGTTGGAACTGGTGTCCTGAAATTAATCCCTGGCTATCTCAGTAAAAATCAAACATAACCTGCCCTCAAGAAAACTCTGGTTTCAATAAGTTACTCTTTTCACTCTGAGTTACACAATGTTGTTCAGTCGCTAAGTCGTGTCCAACTCTTTGCGACCCCAGGGACTGAAGCCCGCCAGGCTCCTCTGTCCATGGGATTTTTCAGGTAAGAAAACTGGAATGGGTTGCCATTTCTTGCTCCAAGGGATCTTCCTAACCCAGGGATCAAACCCATATCTCTCGAGTGTCCTGCATTAGCACGTAGATTCTTTACCACTGTGCCACCTGGGAAGCCCTGGACCATGAGGGACGTACCTAAAGTCTACTTTTTAAGAAATTCCTTGTATTCAGAATGCAGGGAATAGTGTCTATTTTTCTCACTAAACCCAAGGAAACTGTAGATTTGCCAATAGAAGTATATCAGAAATCTTAGAAAAAGTCACTTGAAGACCCTGGTAAAGGTGAAATTTTGTGAATATAAACACTCAGATTACAAGTGTAGATAAAAAATTTAAATCTCTTATAAAGAAGTAATAACTCAAGGTCGAGTTATTACCATGTACGTGCGTGCTAAATCACTTCAGTCATGTCTGACTCTTTGTGACCCAACAGACTGCAACCTGCCAGGCTCCTCTGTCCATGGGATTCTTCAGGCAAGAATACTGGAGTTGCATTGCCATGCTCTGCTCCAGGGGATCTTCCTGACCCCGGGATGGAACCAGGTCTCCTGCATTGCAGGGGGATTCTTTACCATTGAGCACCAGGAAAGCCCATGTTATTACCATATTCTCTCCCAATTTACAAAACTGCATTTATTTTTTTTCTATTTCACAGTTTTTTATATTACTTCCTTTATTAGGCTGTGTTATGTTATGCTATGTCATGAGGTTATGCTATGCTTTATATTATTTTTTAAATTCAGATAGATCTGAATCTTTATTTTCTCCATATTCAAATCTTACCAAACATATATGAAGTCTCCAAGCATAGGTCCTATGCCACAATGGGAGCTCAATCAATTTTCATGTCAATTATCACTTTGTCCTGTGTTATTAAGCATCTATCTTGTCTGTAAGCCAAGGGATAATCCCTGCCTTCAAGGAGTTTGTTATCTATTTAAGAAGACAGTATATAGATAACAAATAAATAATAGAAATTTTAATAATGTAATATAGCGATTCAAAGAAACATCCTAAGGTGATGTGTGGTTAACTGTCAAAGGAGTTAAGAGATGATACCAACACTCCTGAATATTCAACATCTTGGAAAACCCCAGGCATTTTTGGAAGACCAGACAGTAAGATGAAAGCCAAGAGAATGGAAAAATCTTTTTCCTCCTCAACATTCTCCTCCAGCATCTTTTATATCCAGTGAGATTCTTCAGGTTGAATGGAGCCAGATATCTAAGTGGATTAATTGTTATTTATAACAGCATTTTGACCCATGAAGCATGGGTGACCTCCCATCCCTTGCTCTCCACTGATAAATTGTGCAACTGTAATAAACAAGCAAATAGAATTTGCCTCCCTGCCAAGGATGTGCTGCTGTCATCTTTCCACCACGGTCGTCAATTAAAGGGTTCAATAATGAATGAACTGGCAGAGTCCGACTATAATCTTCAAACTCCAAAGATGCTCCACGAACAGCAGTGTGGGATTTATGGTTTTCATTTTCCTTCACCTCACTCCATGAGGGTGCACACGGCCATAAACACACTCATTCACACACACACATTTGCACACCACATGCACTCTCTCCCATAACATCTCTTGCCATTTGCGTGGCTTTTTCAATTATTTAATTAACTTATTAAAACTCCTGGAGGGAAGTGTATTCATCCTGGAGGGGGGTTGCTTTGATCTTTTAGTTGAGAATAGAGCCCTAGTAACGTTGGCCAGCAGTCCCGGCCTGGAATGAGGCCAGGAGAGGACAGGCCCTCAAAATCCCAAGCCAGCAGACACTCAGCTTGCCATGTGGGACAAGGGCTGCTGTTCACGGGCTTCCCGCTGCCCAGGAACACCATCTGGGGTACGTTTTCTCCAAAGGCTGGTGAAGCTACAAGTATGCGTGAGTTCAGCAAAGACTTAAACACAGGATGCCCATCCATAATACAACACTGAGAGGTTGATAGGGGTATTGATTCATCATAGTGGTAATTTACATTTATAAATCCTTGACAATGGGACAGGCAGTGTGCCAAGTACTTTCCGTGGATTATGTCATTTAAGCCTCATCATAACCCTGTAAGGTAAGTTACATGATTAACTGGGTCTTTGAAATGAGAAACTTGGTGCTCAGGGAAGTTAAATAACAACAACAAAAACAAAACAAAACAAAAATTCACACAGCTGGTATGTGGAGTAGAGCTGAGATTCAAACCAGCCAGATGGACTGCAGAGCCTACTCATATCATAGCCACACGCCTAACTTCTTTTATATTTTTTAGCACTCTTAAACTTTTGAGATTCATTGCATAGAAGGAAAATACCCATTATCATACTCTCCACAAATTCTCCCTTAAAGCCATAATGAGAAACAGACGAAGCATACTGCTGCTAAGTCACTTCAGTCGTGTCCAACTCTGGGCAACCCCATAGACGGCAGCCTACCAGGCTCCCGCGCAAATACACACGCACACACATAAGTGCACACATACAAACACACACGTGTAGCCAAGGAGGGTGACTAAGGCCATACAGAGAACACCCTTAATTTTCTTTCTGCCAAACCAGGCAGGATGTGAAGGTTGAATCAAGCTCCCAGGCTATGTCTTTTCCAGCACCCCTACTACACACTTCAAACCATCAGAGGAATATCATAGGCTTGCTGCTGCCCCAGCGCTAGACAGGTAATATCACCTGGGAGTCTTTAGCTCCTTAGGCACCTGAAAGCTCATGACACAACATGGGCAAACCACACAAAGCCCAAACACAGGCCAAAAAAGTGTCCATCTGAGCCCAGAGCTAAGTTACCAACTATCAGCAGCCTCTCCCAGAACTAGTTCAAGGTAATAACAATCGAGTCTTAACACAGGTTAAAGGTGATCCACTCGGGGGACCTCCCTGGTGGTCCAGTGGTTGGGTCTTCACCCCCCAAAGCAGAGGATATGGGTTCCATCCCTGGTCTGGGAGCTGAGATCCCACATGCCTCATGGCCAAAAAACCAAAACATGAAACAGAAGCAATATTGTAACGAATACAATAAAGACTTTAAAAATGGTCCACATCAAAATAATATTTAAAAAAAAAGAAAAAAAGGTGATCCACTCAGGCTGCAACAAGGTTGTTGCATGCCCCCAGGCCCAGGCCCTTCCACTCTGACAATACCATAAGTCAGATCATTAATCTGATCTGGATTCTTCCTTATCCTCCCTGCCAGCTGTCCTTCTGAGACATCAGTCCTGCCTGATTTGCTCTTGTTGGCAGTGTTGGCTGAGGGTGGTCCTGGGCAGGAGAGACACAGGGGAGCTTTATGCCTTCTTAGGAAGGATCATGACTCCCAAGGCCCAGGGGCAACCGTGTTCCATTCAGCTCCTTACGGAACTTGGCCCTTGCCTTCCAAAGGCACATGTGGTGTCTGGCAACTTTCCTGGGTCTTGAAAGCCCCATCTGCTCCCTGATGAAAGCTGCCCATGCAAAGGCTGAACTTCCCTCTGTTGTTTTATAAAGAGCAGAGACTCCTTCTCAAGTCTCCAAATAAAACCTTTCATTCCCAGACACAAACAGTGACACTCAAATGTCTGGTTCTATTGGATTTCTTATCTCAATTCACTCATGAGGTGACCTGAGCCCAGCATCGTGTCTTTCCAAAGTCCTCCCTACCTCCCAAAGTCACTGCTGAAAAGGAGCCCAACTTCAGCCCCCTCATCACTGAGTTTAAACAAGTTACATGAGCTGAAGGGAGGAGATCACAGAACAACTTGGCATTCATGCAGACGCTAATGCATGCGTGCAACTGGGCTACTGGGCAGAGATGGGCCTGGCCTTGAGGTCATAAAGGCAGGAAATAAATCTTCTTTTCAACACTACTGTGGTTTCTATCTCAACACGAAAACTCGCTGTTGTTTTTTTTAAATCACGGGTCTCTGCTCTGGTGGTACTAGTGGGAAAGAACGCACCTGCCACTGCAGGAGACCTAAGAGACATGGGTTAGATACCTGGGTTGGAAGATCCCCTGGAGGAGGGCATGACAACCCACTCCATCATTTTTGCCTAGAGAATCTCCATGGATAGAGGAGCCTGGTGGGCTACAATCCACAAGGTCGCAAAGAGTTGGGCACAACTGAAGCGACTTAGCACACACGCACGAGGTTTGGGTCCCTTAGAAAAGAGGATGGGACAGACTAGCTGGAAAAGACAGAAGCTTGGCTAGAAGCAGACTTGACTGAATACAGGGGGAAGAAGTCCTTGGCTATCAGACTGGCCTCTTTTGCCAGGGAAGCCTTGAACTAGTTCCAGCTCTGGTTAGAGGTCATTACCTGGGCCGAAGAACCACAGGACAACTCTGCTCTCTGCTCTGACCCCTCCTCAATCCTTACCTTGCTAAAGATGCTCAGTATTTCCTTTCTACTCACATTCCCTTTTTAGAGAACACGCCCTTAGCCCACCTAGACCCAGAGCCTGTAAAGGTCTCATTGCCACAACCCCGACTGGATATGTGACTATAACTCACTCTCTGGGCCACAGCTAGCTACTGGGTTTGCCAAAATTTTCGTTCATATTTTTTATGGAAAGTTCAAATGAACTCTTTGGCCAACCCAATAAATTCTATTCTCCAAGAAATTTTATCTTGGAAATTCCCCGGTGGTCCAGGAGTTAGGACTCAGCGCTTTCACCGCCAGGGCCTGGGTTCAATCCCTGGTCAGAAAACGAATATCCCTTAAGCCACATGGCACAGCAAAAAAAAAAAAAAAAGCTTTATTTTAGAGATCCACATTTATGGATAGGCAGCTGATACTGGGCTCTAAGATAGCTGACATGGACCTGAGTTTCACTTTAGCTACACATTAGCTCTGCCTCAAGAGGCAATTACTTTAACGACTCTATGCTTCAGTTTCCTCACCTATAATGGGTACCTTGATAGTAATACACCTTTAGGGGTCTCTCAAGAATTACTTTAGGGCCTGGACTATGGCAAACTCTCCATGCTGCTGCTGTTACTGCTGCTAAGTAACTTCAGTCGTGTCCAACTCTGTGCGACCCTATAGATGGCAGCCCACCAGGCTCCCCTGTCCCTGGGATTCTCCAGGCAAGAACACTGGAGTGGGTTGCCATTTCCTTCTCCAATGCATGAAAGTGAAAAGTGAAAAGTGAAAGTGAAGTCGCTCAGTCATGTCCGACTCTTAGCGACCCCATGGACTACAGCCCACCAGGCTCCTCTGTCCATGGGATTTTCCAGGTAAGAGTACTGGAGTGGGGTGTCATTGCCTTCTCCAATAGATATTAGCTATTATTGTGGCTCAAGGTAAAGAATCCTCCTGCTAATGCATGAGACACGGGAGGTCCAGGTTCAATTCCTGGGTTGGGAAGATCCCCTGTAGAAGGAAATGGTAACCCACTCCAGAGTTCTTGCCAGGGAAATCCCATGGACAGAGGAGACTGGCAGGCTACAGTCCCTGGGGTCACAAAGAGCCGGACACAACTTAGTCACTGAACAACAACAACCATTTCCATTACTATAGTAACACAAAGCCATGGGCCACCAGAAGTCTTATCAGAGTAAAAATTAAGAGTACTGAAGATGAAATTGGTTTGCCAAGAGAAGCCAGGACAAGAAACCATGTGGCCCCAGAAGAAGGGAAGGAAAAACGGAGGTAGAAAGGATGTCTTTTCAGTTCCTTGGCACCCACTCTGAGTCCACAGTTAGATGCCTTGAAACTTCCTCCATGTCATGACTATAAAGACCCTCTTTCTTTTATTTATTTATTTATTTTTTTTTTTACTTTAAATTTTTAGAGTTTATTTCTTGATGTGTTCTTATATGCAACATATAATTGAATTTTACTTTGTTATCCAACCTGAGGGTCTTTTCTTTTAGTTGGCAAGATTAACCCATTTATACATATTAATATGACCATTACAGTCTTAGTTCTACCATCTTGATTTTTCTATTACTGTATTTCTAAATATATTACCATATTTTTTTGGCTGTACCAGGTCTTCGTTGGCATGTAGGATCTTTAGATATTCATTGCAACATGCAAACTCTTAGATGAAGCATGTGGGATCTAGTTCCCCAACCAGGGATCAAACCCAGGCCCCCTGCATTGGGAGCATGGAGTCGTAGCCCCTGGATCACCAGGGAAGCTCCCAGTGACCTCCTTTCTTAAATTAGCAGGTGTGGTGTCTTCTGTTCCTGGCAGATAAGTAATCCCCAGGTAAGTTTCAGGATTCTGCCACCACTCATGCCAGGTATAATTAGTTCTGTCACCAACCCCTCCTGTTAACTGGGGAAACCCACCTCCCCCTCTAGGATGTGTAGGATTGGCAGCCCGTAAAGACTGATGTCCTATGATACCTCTTTCTCAAGGGTCTGACCTCAGTATTTTCCTGGGATCAGTACTTCCATATTCCTTGACTCCCTGGTAGATCAGGATCAAAATGAACAAAAGTAAATAACCAGAAAAAGGAAAGCAGCCAACTTGAAGTCAAGCAGGTGGTCTGAATCATTCCTGTGGGAATTTCTTACAGCAAGGGCAATGAGAAAAGGCCACTGACCTCTGAGAGTGGCAGTTACATCTTCAAGGATGATATCCATCTTTCCAGGTGTGACTCCAGTTTGCAAGTCTATCTACACAGCCTCCACTTCACACACATGGCTCCAAGATCATGACTTGAGCTCAAGACACAAGAGAGGACATCACTTAAGGGATGACCTCATTATAAGCTTTCAGCTTTTGCATTAAAAAAAAAAACCACTCTTCTGAGGACACAACGTCATCCTGGGCATCAAGGACAACCCTTGATGGGTAAAGGACCAGTGTGGAAGAAACACTTGCTCATCAGTTATTAAGCACAATGGATCTCCAGATGCGTTCTTCCACTCAGTCCTTGCAGTGACCCTTCAGTGTTGCTATGTGCCCTGGTTAATGATCCTGCATTACAAATCATTCTAAAACTTAGTGGAGTAAAACAACAATTTGATTTTTCTCATAGTTTTATGAGTCAGGAATCTGCAAAGGGCTTGGCTGGGCAGTTCTCATATGGGGCTTTTCACATAGTTGTGGTCAGATGTTGGCTATGCTGTGATCATCTATGGGCCCAACTAGACCGGACGTCCCAGATGGCTCACACAGATGGCTGCCACTGGATGCTGCTGTCAGTTGGTTGCTCAACAGGATCTATAGACGTGGCCCTCCAGGGTAGCTGGACCTCTTATACTGGAATTGTCTCCCCACCAGAATAAATGTCCCAGGACACCAGGCAGAGATTGAGTGGGAAGAGCCTCAGAACCATTTAGCATCACTTCTGCCATATTCTGTTGACTGGAATAGCCACAGAATCCACTCAGATCTGAGAAGAAGAGACACAGACATCCACCTTTCAGCAAGAGGAGTTGCAACGAATTTGGGGCCAGTTTTCAATTGCTGCCATGTGACTATCCCCACTGTAAAGTTGGGGGAACACAAAGAGATGATTACATTGTCAAAGATCACATTCCTAAAAATTAACCGGATGGGAGTTTAAACTCAGCCTTGTCTAATTCCAAATTAAACACCCCTTTGAAAGTGTCAGTCACTCAGCCAAATCCAACTCTTTGCAATCCCATGACTGTAGCCCACCAGCCTTCTCTGTCCATAGAATTCTCCAGGCAAGAATACCAGAGTGGGAAGCCATTCCCTTCTCCAGGGGATCTTCCCAACCCAGGGATCAAACCTGGGTCTCCCGCAGTGCAGACATATTCTTTACCATCTGAGCCACTAGAGAAGCCCAAGCACCCCTTTGGCTATGTCTTTGGCCAGGTCAAAACTGCCCAGTAAACTGGGGTTGTGCTGCTTTCTTCGCCTTGGTGATCAAGGTGGGAGAGGGGACTATAAGTGCCTGCTATCCATAGAAACTATATAAACTCCTAGTTTTGCCTTTTTGTAAGCAAAGGCTGTTACCCAGTAAAAAAAAAAAAAAAAAAAAAACCACTCTTCTGAGGACACAAGGTCATCCTGGGCATCAAGGACAACCCTTGATGGGTAAAGGACCAGTGTGGAAGAAACACTTGCTCATCAGTTATTAAGCACAATGGATCTCCAGATGCGTTCTTCCACTCAGTCCTTGCAGTGACCCTTCAGTGTTGCTATGTGCCCTGGTTAATGATCCTGCATTACAAATCATTCTAAAACTTAGTGGAGTAAAACAACAATTTGATTTTTCTCATAGTTTTATGAGTCAGGAATCTGCAAAGGGCTTGGCTGGGCAGTTCTCATATGGGGCTTTTCACATAGTTGTGGTCAGATGTTGGCTATGCTGTGATCATCTATGGGCCCAACTAGACCGGACGTCCCAGATGGCTCACACAGATGGCTGCCACTGGATGCTGCTGTCAGTTGGTTGCTCAACAGGATCTATAGACGTGGCCCTCCAGGGTAGCTGGACCTCTTATACTGGAATTGTCTCCCCACCAGAATAAATGTCCCAGGACACCAGGCAGAGATTGAGTGGGAAGAGCCTCAGAACCATTTAGCATCACTTCTGCCATATTCTGTTGACTGGAATAGCCACAGAATCCACTCAGATCTGAGAAGAAGAGACACAGACATCCACCTTTCAGCAAGAGGAGTTGCAACGAATTTGGGGCCAGTTTTCAATTGCTGCCATGTGACTATCCCCACTGTAAAGTTGGGGGAACACAAAGAGATGATTACATTGTCAAAGATCACATTCCTAAAAATTAACCGGATGGGAGTTTAAACTCAGCCTTGTCTAATTCCAAATTAAACACCCCTTTGAAAGTGTCAGTCACTCAGCCAAATCCAACTCTTTGCAATCCCATGACTGTAGCCCACCAGCCTTCTCTGTCCATAGAATTCTCCAGGCAAGAATACCAGAGTGGGAAGCCATTCCCTTCTCCAGGGGATCTTCCCAACCCAGGGATCAAACCTGGGTCTCCCGCAGTGCAGACATATTCTTTACCATCTGAGCCACTAGAGAAGCCCAAGCACCCCTTTGGCTATGTCTTTGGCCAGGTCAAAACTGCCCAGTAAACTGGGGTTGTGCTGCTTTCTTCGCCTTGGTGATCAAGGTGGGAGAGGGGACTATAAGTGCCTGCTATCCATAGAAACTATATAAACTCCTAGTTTTGCCTTTTTGTAAGCAAAGGCTGTTACCCAGTGCCTTGCCTCCCTGAGTTATTTCTATGCTGGCCCTCAAAATCTCCCAACCCCACCTCCATGCTGCACCCCTTCCCCCAGAGCTGCAGAACATAAGGAGGTGCT
The DNA here is from genome assembly GCA_006410675.1 of Oreotragus oreotragus. Classification (NCBI taxonomy): domain Eukaryota; kingdom Metazoa; phylum Chordata; class Mammalia; order Artiodactyla; family Bovidae; genus Oreotragus; species Oreotragus oreotragus. Next base: position 36,919 of record SJYX01007106.1, on the reverse strand, counting down.
GTCACCACGCAGAGCCCCAGGATGGAAAGGAGCTCTCCAACTTGTCACCAGCTCTACCAGCTGATAGTCTCTTCCTAAAGGCTCTCTTGCTCTGAAAGGATGGACACATTGAATTAAGAGCTCCAGTGCGCCTATTATACAGAATGAGGTAAGTCAGAAAGAGAAGTATAAACATTGTATACTGATGCAAATATACAGAATCTAGAAAGATGGTACTGATGAATTTATTTTCAGGGCAGCAGTGGAAAACAGACATAGAGAACAGACCTGTGGTCACAGGGGGAGTGGAGAAGGGAGAGGGTGAGATGTATGGAGAGAGCAACATGGAAATTTACATACCATATGTAAAGTAGATAGCCAACGTGAATTTGCTGTATGACCCAGGGAACTCAAACAGAGGCTCTGTGACAATCTAGAAGGGTGGGATGGGGAGGGAGATGGGCGGAGGTTCAAGGAGGAGGTTTAGGAGGGAGGGAACATGGGTGTTATCTATGGCTGGATCTATAGACATGCCTCTGTACAAGATGTATGACATCCTCTGTTGATGTGTGACAGAAACCACAAAATTCTGTAAAGCAATTATCCTTCAATTCAAAAAATAAAGTAGCAAAAAAAAAAAAAAAAGCTGTAGTGTGTGCAAGTAGCCTACAGAGTGAGAGGCTGTATGGTCACTCAGACTCCCCCAGTTGTTCATTCCGAAGACACTCAGAGATACTTCCTGCTCACCCATCTGTAATGATCAACACAGACATTGTGGGTATCAAACACGGCCACCTCCACCATCTGAACAGCTCATTGAAGAGTTCCCATTTCCAAATGATCCTTCGGGTGATCATAACAGGTTACAGGCTTAATTGCATCCTGTTCATCATCATTGAATGTTTCAGCTGAGTGACTTCTGTTATGAACATTTTCCCCTGAGGAAGAAGTGTTCACGCCCTCCAGTTTTGTTCCAACTGCATCCAGCAAGTCCAGTGACCAGGTGGTACTAGAAAAACTCTCCAACGCAGTAGCTAAGCACTGGTTTTGACGTCTTCTAGTCCTGTATTCAAAACCTAGTTCTGCCACTGATTCAGCCCATCTCTCAACCTCTGCAAGCCTCAGGTACATGGCTATCAGAGAGATAATAGAAGCATCTTTTTCATTTGAGTTGCTATGAGATCACATTCAGCGAGACTAAGTGGCATCATGCACTTAGCACAATGCCTCACACCTGGTAAGCCTCAAACTACTACTAGCTACAATTGCGATGTCAGAAATAACTAGAGAGCTTTGAGAAGGTACTGAAACTCAAATTGGAAGGGAAGGGGACCAGCCAGGCTTCAGAGAGGCTTCATAGGTACATTAGCTTAGGCAAGAGAGGAGACAAATCCCAGGAGATAAACTAAGGGAAAGAAAATGCAGAAACCATGCAGGATCAGATGTATGGAAGATTTAGAGTCCATAGGAACCATGTCACAGGCAAAGATCATTTTATACTGTGCCAGAGATCCTGTCTCTCTTTAAGAAATGCTCTGAAACATTGTGCAGCCCAACATCCAAATACAGAAAGGGAGACTTGTGGGAGATTAGGACTGGCATCTACACACTACTATGTATAAAATCGATAACCAATGAGAACTGTATATATAGCACAGGGAACTCTACTCAATGCTCTGTGGTGATCCGAACAGGAAGGAAATCCAAAGAGAGAGTATACATGATGTGCGGCTGATTTACTTTGCTGCACAGCAGAAACTAACACAACATTGTAACATACTTCAACTTAAAAGAAGACTAGTAAAGTGAAACAAAATCTGATGTCCTTACATAGGCAGATACAGAAATTAAGAAGAAATAACATTTGCTGAACATCTACTATGTAGGAAGAACAACAGTCACTTCACACATTGTAACACTGATTCTTCATATTATGCTGAAGAATTGGAATCCTTGCCTTTAAAGGTAAAGAAACCAAAGACCCTGATGTTGGGGAAAATTGGGAGCAGAGGAGAAGGGGCTATCAGAAGATGAGATGGTTGGATGGCATCACCAACTCAATGGACATGAGCCTGAGCAAATTCCAGGAGACAGTGGACAGGGAAGCCTGGTGTGCTGCATTCCCTAGGGTTGCAAAGAGTCAGACATGACTTAGCAATTGAACAACAACAAGCAATAACAAAGAAACCAAGGCTCAGAGAGGTTAACATACTCAAAGTCGTGGAGTTAGGACATAGATGAGCTGGAAGTTGAAGCCCATCTGCTTCTGACACTTGCATTTTTTTTCACTCTCTTCCAAAAAAGCTTCAGAGAAGACCAGAGTGTGTTGAAAGGCTTTGAAAGATGACAAACTCCTCTACAGTGAGAAAGCAGAGTTGTCCAAAGGTTCTAAGCCACAAGTGAAGTATCACTTTCTGCTTATTTTTTCCTCTGAAATTTCATTGTTTGATTCCAGTTGTCATTTCTTGCCGGAAAAATCAGAAACCTTAGGACCTGATTTTGAATTTGCACTTTACTGACCTTCCGCATTTCCTTGCTCTGTAGTTTTAATTTTCAACTTCCATTCAAGCACATTAGGAAATTGTTTGACCTTAGTTTAAGCAGTTTGTTCTCATAAGAAAGTACCCAAAACAGAGATCTTGGTTAGTTAAGGAAGAAATAGCAACACAAATAGAAACAAATAGAAATACAACTACAGATTGCTCTTCCAGGTCTAACTCACACACAATAAAATGTACACTAGTGTAACCATTCAATAATGAAAACCAGGTCACAGTGATGTAGAAGTGGCCTCAAACCCTGATGCCTTCACCACCACACTAAGAAGCCAGTGGCGGTTTTTTGTTTCAAGAAAGTGACACTGTTTTGTATTATGTTCAGAACTGTGGTTTGCCTGATGGCATGCAGCTGAATATCTTGTCTCTTATATCTAAGGCATCAGGTGACAATGTCTATGCACACTCTTCATCCAGCCCTGGATATGGAATCAATCTGGAACCATTCTTTAAAGAGGATTTGAGTTTAGCAATGCATAGGAAGTGCCTGTGTCAGGAATTCAAGAACGTGTTAGTTCACTATGTCAAAATAGCTGTCCCAGGAAAATATTTCGTGTTGCACCATCAGAGAACAATGGTCTGACACGAGTGTAAGCACGTACCACATGGTAAAGTTTTTCAGAAAATGTTGTGGTTAACTTTTCTGTAGCAATTGTTTTTCTTCTCCTATGTAAAAAACGGGAGTCACCAGTATTCCGGATTAGCTACTAAAACTTTTTTTTTTTTCCAGTACTTTCCCCAAGAAATGAACAAACAAAAAATATCTGCTTCACGTATGATCGTATAATGCCCGAAAGAAACTTGTCTATTTAATCCTAGAGTAGCTTTCCTTGCATAATGACATGGATGCCCAGGGAGTGTAAACCACATGTACAAATTCACCTAGATAGGGAGTAACTGAACCAAGTTTAGAACCTGCTGACTCACAGATTGTTTTGGTGAGGCAAGTATTCAGATAAGGCAGGGCATAATTCCAGGGGAAACATTAAAGTTGAAATTTCATCTGGTTTCTATCTGGTTTAATTAGGGTGGGTGAAAAGAAGTTTCTCTTATTTAAGAATAAACCCTTTTAAGGAGGCAAGAAAAGTAGTATGCTCTTCAGAACAGGAGAGTAATCTCGGATTTTATATCAGCTCAACATGCAAAATTTCAGATCAAAATATTATGAAGCAATATTTAGTGATTCATAGTTACCTCAACTTTCACATTTGTAAGATTTTAAATGTCTAAAAAACAAATTAAAAAGCACTTGAATATTGTATGATTCTGAGCACCTTATGTATATTCTGAGGACAAATTACATCTTGACCCTTGCTGCAATGGAAAAGGCTATGGAATTGAAGTCAACAAACTTTGGTTTGAGTCTGAGATTAGCCACTAACCAGCTGGGGGACCCTGGGCCATTAAGCCCATATAGACTTACAGAGTGCTGAGGTCACTTCATGGTTCTAGACCTCAGTGCCTTCAACTATAAAATAAGAATGTTCGACTAGATAATCACCACGGCCCTTTGTTGATCCAAAGCGCAGGATTATTTTTTTCTCAGACTTAGAAGAACATGGACAATGATGGATATGATCATAGCCTTAAGGCCACTAGAAGTCCTTGCTCAAAGGAGGAAACCAACAGCAAGGAGTTCCACTGGGAACAAAGACATTCTGGAATCCAACTTCTTTATCATTCTCCTCCCCTCATCGTTCCCAATATCTCCACTCTTTTAGGGAATTCTTTGCACTGCAGTAGTTAAAAGGCAGGGTCTGATTAGAAACCTATGCTCCCACTTGAGAAGTCTGTGCTCTTCACTACTATATATAAAATAGACAACTAATAAGGACCCACTGTACATCAGAGTGAACTCGACTCAGTACTCTTTAATGGCCTATATGGGGAAGAAAATGTAAAAAAGAGTGGATACATGTATAACAGACTCAATTTATTGTACACCTGAAACTCACACAACATTGTAAATCAACTATACCTCAGTAAAAAACTTTTTTTAAAGTCTGTGCTCTTTCCCAAGATGTTTCATTTCTCCTTTTCCTGGAATTATTCTTTAAAGAGGATTGAGTTTAGCAATGCATAGGAAATGCCTGTGTCAGATATTCGAGAACATGTGAGTTCACTATGTCAAAACAGCTGTCCCAGGAAAACCTTCATGCTGCACTTTTACTATCACAGGGTCACTCTAGTTTCACTAGTTGTAATTTCTGGAACATTTCAGCATAAATACTCTTCAGTGAAAACACACATTCAGTGTTGCAAAGGGGGGAAAAAAGTATGAAATGAGATTCCAAAATCAAAACCTTATCAAAATGTTATAAAGTTTAAAGGAAAAACTGAAAATTCAGCTCAAAGTTGCCAAAAGGTATACCTAAACGATGTGATAATGCCAGCCCTGCTGGGAGAGGGGAAGAGGAAACTCTGTTGTGTTTTTTAGGGGATCCCAGCACTTCACACCAGCATTTGACTTCAATTCAATCTCCTAGGTTAGCAATTTAGATGACTATAAAAACAGAATTTTTGCTTCTTAAACTGATATGTATTTTGGGCGCGTTGGCTCTAATTGGCTTTTCCTGTTTCTTAAGTAGATTGTCCCTATTTCTCTCTTAATATATTCTTTCTCCCACCTCTTCAACTCTCCCAACCACTACTCAGTGTTTTGACATTTATCGCTAATAAAAATAATAATACTTATCATCTGAAAGTTAGTGGTATCGTTTGAAAGTTTTATGTACATTTATTTGTCCTTAAATTTATGTCACTCTTTTCTCCAAGCAAAGAATAAATAAATAAAAGTGCTTTATCAAATTTATAACCTACTCAAATTCAGAGATTTCTGAATAGGAAACAGACTAGAGACACTTTGCCAAGATTAACTTAACTAGAAAACCAAAACCTTGCATGTGGTGCTTTGAAGAAGGATGTTAGTCTTTAAAGATTGTGTCCACACATGAAATGTGAAGTGGATAACTAGGGCAATTACCTCTATGGTAGACGCTTTCCAGCTTTACCTTTACCCAGAAATGCCCAGGTAACAAAGGCAAAGAAGGTTTTCTGGTCTCAATTATATCCTAATAATTGTTTCAATTCTCTGCTTCCTTTTGAGTGTGAAGATCCAGGCTAAAAGGCTTTTTAAAAAAACAGGCTGAAAAGGTTTCCCAGACATGAGATAGATTTTACAAAAGAAACTTCTGGCAAGTTTAATGTAAGTAAATCAGAAGCATATGGACTATGTTTCCCTCAAAATACCCATGGGCTTGAAAGCCCAGAAAACACATAAAAAGTAAAGGGAAACTGTTTTCCGAAGCTGAGCTTGTTTGAGAAACTGCACACTGTAATAGAAAGCCTGGCTCAGCTTCCCCAGAAGCAGGGGATGGAACCAGTGGTCAGGCAGCCCACCAGCCCCTGCCCTCGTGCTTAGGTCGACAGTTCTCATTTCTGAGGATGATGTGATTGATGGTGCCCCGACCTGGGCCGATGGGCGCGATGAGAAAACCACTGCTCACCGCTTCCCATACTGAAGACGTGACTTCACCGCTCCTCTGCAGCCACCTCTAGTGAATGTTTACATAGCCTGTTTCTGTTCCTAGGGCCTCCCATGCTGGCAGGCTGGTGGTAAGCATACATGTACCAAATACGTCATGTGTGCCCCCTGGGGATGGGTAGTAAAGCAGCAGACAGTCAGATGCCAGCCGAGGAGATGAGTTATAGACTCAGACTTGGAAGGGGCTTTAAGTTTCCTGAGCTCCCCTTTCATCCTGTGCGGGAATTCTGGTTATAGTTTGTGGTCCAGGTAGTGGAAGGGAAACAATACTGAGCTCAAAGCAAGCGAGAACAATTTGGAGACTCAGAGGACCTGATATCCAGTCTCTGCAAGGCCATGACTGTAGACCTGTCCTCGAACCCCTGAGAATCTGTTTCCTCATCAGTTAAGTGAGAATAATAATTAAATTGCCTATTGAGGTTGCCAAGGGCACCTCAATAAACATTATGTCTCTTCACCACCCAAGCTCTAAATAAGTAGAAAAAAGAAAAAAAAAGACAAAATAAAAGGCCAGAATTGTTACCTTTATTCCTGAGAGAGGGCAGCTTGGAAGACAGAGGAAAATGAGAAACAAAAAAGGTCTGCCATCTGAACCTCAGAATGAGGCAGACAACTCATTCAGTTCCACACCAGGCTGGGCTGGGACAGGCAGCCAAGTGCCAGAAGATGATGTCAGATAAATTCTTAGGGCTTAAGGAGTCAAGGAGACCTCAGACTCTGGGTGGATAGCTCACTCCCAGAAGAAAATAGGAGAGCTCTGTTGAACCGAGCATATCCAGATTACTCTTTTCAGACTACTAATCAGATAGATGTCCCCTTCCCTGCTCCCATGAGGGGGAGTTATGAATGGGTAGAAAATAGCCAAAGGTGGCTCGTGAGATGTGATCTCTCCACCTAGATGGAAATACCAGGAAAAGCCAGCTGAACAGGATAAAGCGTTTCAAAGCCCTCAGGGACACTGTGGAGGGTTGTATGCATGTCGTGCTTATGTTCCATCCACCTGCATTTGTTGAACACTTACTATGTGGTCAGTCCTATCACTCGCTTCCAGGAAATTTAGATTGAATAAGACACTGTTCCCTTACTTTAGTTTACAGTCTAAGTAGGAGAAACAGATAAGGAAGCAAAAGACTACAGTATACAATGAACACATGAAGATACTGAAGTCTGGATAAGGTCTAACGAATATGCAGAGAAGGGACATCTAACTGGACAAATAGCTATGTAAGCCTTCTTTGTGAAAATGATATTTGACAGCTGAGGTTTGAAGAACACAAAAGAACTAAATGGTAACAGAAAGCAGGGTTTGGGGTGACCCTCAAGGCAGACAGAAGTCCAGAAGATGGCACAAAGGAAAAGGATGGGACAGCTCAGAGTCCTTCTGTGACGCATTCACTGAAAGTCATTCTGTGTTGCTATAGAAGAACTCATCTCTGTTATGGAGGATAATCAGAAGAGAGCATCACAGCCTAAAACAATACGGCAGAGTGTCAGGGTAAGAACATCCAGAGTACGGGAATAAATCAGAGGTGAACAATCATTGCTCACATGTGGCAAAGGACAAAGGCAGAAATAAGACCAAACAAGGAGAGAAATTTTCTATTTTAAGTGAAACAGAAAGGGGGGTATTTTTATTTTTACTTTATTTTACTTTACAGTACTGTATTGGTTTTGGCATACATTGACGTGAATCCGCCACAGGTGTACATGAACTCCCAAACATGACCCCCCCACACCTCCCACCCCACATCATCCCTCCGGATCTAGGGGGGTATTTTAAAAGGCAATGAGTGTATGTTTGTGTGTGTGCTGTAAAACTGGAAAGATGTATCTAAAAATGTCAACAGTGGCTCTCTCTGGCTAGTGGGAGTACTAATTATTACTGTTTGCTTATCTGTATTCTTTATTATAAACATTCATCTATTTTTTCTAAAATAACTAATAAAGCTGACATGGTCATGAGGTTTTCTATGTATATGACCCTTTCAAGCGGTGCCAAGTACTAAGTTCTCTCAGTATGATATCGCTGGCTCTTTCCAGGAATCAATGATCAAGCCACACAGCCCCAGGCTATAAGGGCCCTAGTTCCGTTTTGCTTTGTTTTCTTCTGTGCACTAGGTCTTAGCTACAGCACGTGGGATCTCCGAGCTTTGCTGTGGCTGGGGGATCTTTTAATTTGCAGCATGCAGATTCTTAGTTGGAGCATGTGGGATCTAGTTCCTTGACTGGGGATAGAACCGAGGCCCGCTGCATTGGGAGCATGGAGTCTTAGCCACTGGACCACCAGGGAAGTGCCATATGGGTCCTAGTTTTACTCCTCCTCCACCCAACTGTGATCTTCGAAAACATTTGCAGTGGACATTAGGTGAACACAGTGATACAGCAACTCCCTGGTTCCCACTGGCAGTATTCACCCAGTTGCAAGCTCAGGAAAAAAGTCAAGTTTCTTCATTCATTCACTCATGTATTCATTCAACAGTGTTTACAAAGACAGGACCTGTCCTAGGTGCTGAGAGTCTAACAGCAAAAGACTCAACCTGACCTCGTATAACTTACTGGAGAAGAAAGCTATGGAAGACCCATGGTTCACATCTACTGTGAAGGCTACACATTATTACACATTCCTGCTAACACCGTGGTCCCATTTCTTTAAATATTTATTTTTATTTATTTATTTAGCTATACCAGGTCTTCATTGTGGCATAAGGGATCTTTAGCTGTGGTATGAGGACTCTTAGTTGCAGTATGTGGGATCTAGTTCCCTGACCAGTGATGGATCCTGGGTCCCCCACATTGAGAGCTCAGAGTCTTAGTGACTGGCCCACCAGGGAGGTCCCTGTGGTCCCATTTTTCTCCCTTTGTGTTTCCACAGTCAAGTATATCTGGGTTGCCCCAAATACTCTTTAATATATATGTGAATGATTTTTTTTTTATTTAAGAAAAATACTATGCATACCATGCAACTAATACACATTCCCCTCCACTTGCATTTTTTACTTAAAAATATATCTTGGAAATGACATGATATCAGTAAATACTTTATTTTGCATATGAGCAAGCATAAATGTATTTCTAAAAGTGAAATGCTCATTCAGAATTTTGATAGATATTTCTAATTTGCTCTCCATAAACACTGTTCCAATTTACTCTCCCCACCCCACCCTCCACAGTGCTGTCCAGCATCCTCCTGAACCCAGTATGGTATCAAATGCTTGATCTTTGCCCAACAGAGAGATAAGAAATCATATTTCATTTTAGTTTTCATCTGCATTTCTATTGTGAGTGCAGAATATGCTTGAACAGGATTAAAGAGCCATTTTGCTAAAAGCCTATTTATTGCTACCAAACACAATCTCTTTAAGAGACAAGGACTACAAACTCTCTAGGGGAAAAAAAAAAAAGCAACAGCAGGCAGTATAAATCTGTTCTCAACCACTACTGTGAAGCAATTGACTGTGCTTTCCACCTTATAACCTGAGCATTCAAAAGCTGCTTTCGAGACCACAGCAGAGAAATCAACATGTGAGTGCTTGCTATACACAGGCACCAAGCTTTATATACTCTCATTTAATCCTCCTACCATTCTTAATCCATGAGGCTCTGAGAGGTTAAGTACCTGCTCAGATTCACATAGATTATAAATGGCAGAGGAGAAACTGAACCCAGATCTAAATTCCAACATCCATATTTTACACACTACACCACATGGCCTCCTGCTATGTTGAGGTGTTTGAAGCCCATGGGCCTGCATCCTGAGATTCACATGCTAAGAGACTGTCTTCTGATTTTCATCATGACCCTGTAAGCAGGAATATACTATAGTATTACCTAGCTGTGGAGTCCCAATAAAGGTCTTGATAATATTTCTCATGATCCCAGCTTCCCTTAAGACTTTGTTGTTCAGTCGCTAAGTTGTGTCAGGCTCTTTGCAACCCCATTGACAGCAGCATGCCAGGCTTCTGGTCCTTCACCATCTCCCGGAGTTTGCTCAAACCCATGTCCATCGAGTCAGTGATGCCATCCAACCATCTCATCCTCTGTTGCCCCCTTCTCCTGCCCTCAGTCCTTCCCAGCATCAGGGTATTTTCCAATGAGTCGGCTCTTCATATCAGATGGCCAAAGTACTGGGGCTTCAGCATTAGTCCTTCCAATGAATATTCAAGGTTGATTTCCTTTAGGATTGCCTGGTTTGATCTCCTTGCAGCCCCAAGGATTCTCAAGAGTCTTCTCCAGCACCACAGTTCGAAAGCATCCATTCTCCTGCCCTCAGCTTTCTTTACAGCCCAGCTCTCACATCTGTACATGACCACTGGAAGAACCACAGCTTGGACTTCAGGTTTGTTGTTGTTGTTCAGTTGCTCAGTCGTGTCCAACTCTTTGCAACCCCATGGACTGCAGCGCGCCAGGCTTCCCTGTCCTGCATCACCTCCCAGAGTTTGCTCAAACTCATGTCCATCGAGTCCTGATGCTATCCAACCATCTCATCCTCTGTTGTCCTCTTCTCCTCCTGCCTTCAATCTTTCCCAGTATCAGGGTTTTTCTAATGAGTCAGCTCTTTGCATCAGGTGGCCAAAGTACTGGAGCTTCAGCTTCAGCATCAGTCCTTCTAATGAATATTCAGGATTGATTTCCTTTAGGATTGACTGGTTTGATCTCCTTGCAGTCCGAGGGACTCGCAAGAATCTTCTCCAACACCACAGCTCAAATCATCAATTCTGCAGTGCTCAACTTTCTTTATGGTCCAACTCTCACATCCATACATGACTACTAGAAAAACCATAGCTTTAACTAGACAGACCTTTATCAGCAAAGTAATGTCTCTGCTTTTTAATATGCTGCCTAGGTTTATCATAGCTTTTCTGCCAAGCATCTTTTAATTCTGTGGCTGCAGTCATCATCTGCAGTGATTTTGGAGCTCAAGAAAATGAAGTCCGTTGCTATTTTCATTGTTTCCCCATCAATTTGCCATAAAGTGATGGAGTCGGATACCATGATCTTAGTTTTTTGAATACAGAGTTTTAAGCTAGCTTTTTCACTCTCCTCTTTCACCTTCATCAAGAGGCTCTTTGGTTCTTCGCTTTCTTCCATAAAGGTGGTGTTAGCTGCGTATTAGAGGTTATTTACCTGCAACTTAAGACTCAGGTTGAATTAACTTGTAGAGTTATTGAAGATATCCAGCCATCAGCACCAGGAATTGTGCAAAGTTTTAAATACTGTAAATGAGACCCCAAAAGTGGGCTGGAAACTGGCATATATATTATAAAACTGCACCATTTAGTTCAGCTACGTGGTCCAGAGGATATTTTTTACGTAGCATGACCCATCTTGGGAACTGATACAACAAAATCCACAGTATATTGAGATATACAAATTTGACAACTGCAAAGCTCCAGTGATTATTCTAGCCAATGATATTTTATTACTTCACAAAGATCTTTTTTTTAATATTTACTTTTATTTATTTGGCTGTGCCAGCTCTTAGTTGAGGCACTTGGGATCATCAACCTTCATTGCAACATGTGGGATCTAATTCCCTGACCAGGGATCAAACCCAGGCCCCCTGCATAGAGAGCATGAAGTCTTAGCCACTGGACCACCAGGGAAGTCTCCATAGCAGTGTTCTTAACACAAACATGATTCAGAACAATAGGAAGGCAGCCTCTTATCCAGAAGCTGGGTAATAGCTGGAGATTAATTCAAGCAATCCCATCCCCTCCCGCAGTCAAAAGTCAGTAAGAAGGAAAGTTTTCTTGAGAGAAAATACCTTTCAAAAAAATCGATTTCAGTTTGTTTCCAAGCAACCTGCTCCCACACATGATGTTTCCTACAGGGGTGTTACTCAGGATGGTCTGGGGACCATGTATTCCCGGGCTACAAGGAGATAATTATGGAAATCAGGAATAAGCATTCAGAAACTTTTTAAGGCAATTTGGCAGAGCAGTTTTATGTCTGTGAATCTAATAATAAAAAAATTGGGGCTTGTAACAAAATTTTATTAAAGCCATTAAAATGAAGAAGTGTTTCAACATGTGACATGTGGTCACAGGACCAGGTCACAATTACTCAGGATAAGGAAGCCCAGGCGTTCCATCACATAATGAAGGATTCTCAGGAGCCCCTCCATGGCCAGGAGTACACAACATAGGGTGCCTTCATGGTGGGTCAGCATAGCTGTGTACCACAATTCAAAAGGTGAAACCATCACCAGGATCAGCATGCCACAACTGCTGTAATCCAAAGTTGTATTAAAAGTGTGTAAGGCGGCGAGAAAATTCTACTTACCATTTCAAGAGCAGGTAGAGCAAAAACCTCTGAGAAAATATTTGAAGAATTACATCACACACTCCAGAAATCTGTAGCCAAGACATTGGGATTGCCAAATTCCAGGGAGCTGTCAAGAATTCCTAAGGATATGCTAAGTGAAATAAGCCAGACACAAAAGGATAAACATGTGTGATCCCACTTATATGAGGTACCTAAGACTAGGTAAACTCATAGGGATAGAAAAGTAGAATGGTTGCCAGGGGTCAAAGGAAGAGGAGATGGGGAGTTAATATTTAATGGAGAAAGACTTTCTGTTTGGGATGACGAAAAAGTTCTGGAAATGAATGGTGGTGATAACGGCATGACACTGTGAATGTACTTCCACTGGATTGTGTACTTTAAAAGGTAAGAATTATGAATTTTTATATGTTTTACCATAATAAATAAGATTTCCCAATGTATTTTCTAAGCACTAATTGCTTGTTTAAAAAAACAAAACCAGAATAGTTGTCAATAAAGCAGCCTCTTTCTGAGGCTGGATGAACACCAAAAATAAATTAGATAATTAAAGCATAATGGTAATCCCACTTGAAAACTAGAAATATACCTTTTCCTCGTAGGGAAGGACTAGGGAATAAAAACTATGCTATTTTTAAAAAGCAGTCAGGAATTCTACCTATAAGGTTTCTATTAAAATCTTAGGATTCCCTGTGTCATTTGACACTTTTAACCCTCCCATCTTATTGAAATCCACACCCCCTCCCACAACAATCAAAGTCTTTCTTGTTGTCTATTGTCCAATCTGACTCAGCTGATCAGGTTGTCCGGGTGAAACCACCAGCCTTCAAATGCAAACTTGAAAACACCCGGCACATAGCTCAAGAGGGTATCATTACATAAAGATGAATTCCATTTTTCATTTAGGATATATAAGTAAGAGTTCCCTTTGAGAGTCTCCAAACAATTTCTCAACAAATTCTTCCCCATAAATTTCAATGGTTTTATATTCTTCTGGGGCTCTTCCATCCCTCTGGCTCATTGTTAAACTAGATGTTTTGCAAGTACCCATTTGCCAGCATCTCCTTGTCTCTGTATATTTTCTTTTGGCAACTCCATCTGCCCCTCAACTTCAGCAAGCCTAGTCTTTCTCACTGTGATTCTGACCTTTATTTCCCTATAACCTTAAGCTTTTGACTGCCTGCTGGACAGTTCCACAATGATGTCCCACAAACACATCAAACTCAGCATGATCAAACATGTACTGTCTTATCTCCTAAACCTGATCCTTTTTCCATCCTAGACAAGTCCACAAATGCACCACCATCCTCCTCCTACTAACCCAAGCACAGAATCTCCCTGACTTCTATGATTCCCTCTAAGTTTCCTCCCCCTACCTCTGGTTTCTCTTCCTTCAATCCATCTGGCACATTCCCTGATAAAATCACCCCTTGACTCACCTAAAGTATGAGAAGCCAGAACAATAGTTGATCAGTCTCTGCAAGTACCAGATAGTTTCAAGGATCTGAAATCACCACAAGTCAGAGGTAAGAAGCTGGGAATTTCCCAGAATTCAATAATGGGGACCCAGAAGCTGGAGACACCCAACTTTTCTGCCAAACCTGAAGTTTTTACCCCTATGACTTGTAAGGGGAGTGGCAATCACAATACATACTTCCAGCATTATGAGATGAAAGTCAATACTAGTATCAGAAAAAAGCTGGAGAGAATTCCCTAGCAGTCCAGGGGTAAGGATTCTGGGCTTTCACTGCCAAGGGCCCAGGTTCAATCCCTGGTTAGGGAACTAATATTTCGGTGCAGCCAAAAAAGAAGAAAGAAAGAAAAAGATAGATTAATTGTAGACTTTCCAAGATAGGAAAGGGGCAGCTATTCAGTCTCATCACATATGGCATCATTTACATGCCAAGGACTCTACTAGGGAGCTAGACACACCGAAACCCAAGCCATGATCTTTTGAGGAATTCCCAGCCCAAAGGAGTCATAAAATTGCAACTTGCCTCCAATTAAAATAAATAAATTTAAATTTTAAAAAAATTGCAACACAGAGTGATCTTGCTTCATTAGGAATATACATGGGACACTGGATGGCAGAGAAAAGAACTCTCAACACTGTTGGGAGCTTGTGTGAAATGGTAGATATTATAGAAGACTTCACAGAGGGTGCTACCTCTGAGAGTTGAGCTGGGGTCTAGGATAAAGATAAGGAAAAGGTGCTTTAAGTTAGAAGGGTCCTTCCAGGAAGAGAAACCACAGGGTCAGAGTTGTGAGGGCAGGAGGAAACATGGGTTCTTAGGAAATATCTAGTGTTAAAGCCTGGCTGTGAAGAGCAGTGGCAGGAAATCATGCCAGAGACGCATTTGGGTCCATGATCATGCCAAACTTCCACATCAAGCTAATCCAGACCCTTGCCCTTCTCCTGCAACCCAAGAAGCAAAAAGTACAAATTGCAAACAATTAGATGTGGATATAGACCTTCACATCATCTCCTCAGTCCACTCATTTCTTAAGCCAGGAAGGGATTTACAGGCAGAGGATGCAACTTGCTCAGGGCCTTCAGATGTCCTGCACATTACACCTTCTCATGCAATAAAAACTCGCAACACAGATTCTCTGCTAAGAGACAATGAGGTAAAACAGACCCAGTGACATGTGGGGAGTAAGGATGCAACAAGGCACCTGCTCCAGGGCACTCCTCTTGAAAGCAGGCCTGAAGGAAGAAACTACCATGTTCAGAAAGGATAGACTGCATGCAGACTTAATGAGGAAAAATAAACACCTTTCAAAGGCAATCTGAACACTCCCCATGAGTCATCCAAGCCAGATGTGCCAAATCTCAGAACGTGCTAGCAGCATTTAAGGTCCTGATAGCCTTAACCATCCATAAGATAAACAATTAGCCTTAGACATAATCAAGAACAAATGGTCTAGTAAAAGCATGTAACCTCTAATCTCAAAGGGTCATTCTTTTTTGTTTGCATGTTTCAGCAGCAGCAGAGGGAGTTCTTGGTGCTCTGTGAAGGTTTGTAGGTGTAAGAAACTTAAGACTAATTAGACAGAGTTCGAGTCCAGTCAAGCATGAACTTGGATCTACACTGGAGGAAGGGTTGAATGACAGCTCATTCACTTGGTAAGGATGACTCTGAGCTGATAAGCCTCTCTAACTTGCTGGGCACACTGCCAGGCACAAAGTAAGTGCTCAGGTCTTCACGGGCTCCCTTGTCACCTGCCATGCCCCTGCAGGAGATTGTTGGCCAAAATAGCCACAGTAATCCCCCTTTCTGAGTCTATGTCCCTTTCCACATGAACTCAGGGTTTGCCAGGTGAATTGTTTTGACAGAGGTAACACAAGAAGAAACCTGAAAAGTATTTGTGCATTGGAGTTTTCCCCTTTTTTCCTGGGATCGTCTAACCACTACCATATGAACAAGCAGGATTCCCAGGCGGCTCAGTGGTAAAGAATCCACCTGCCAGTGCAGAAGCTGTAGGAGATGCAGGTTCGATCCCTGTGTGGGAAATATCCCCTGAAGAAGGAAATGGCAACCCACTCCAGTATTCTTGCCTGGAGAATCCCATGGACAGAGGAGCCTGGTGGGTTACAATTCACAGAGTTCCAAAAGAGTTAGACATGACTGAAGCAACAGAGCACAGAGATCAAGTCTGGGTCCTGGAAATGGTGAGAGACATGTGGCCAAATCATCTTGTTATCTCACCTGACAATGAGCCGACCACCAAACATGTGGGAACGGCCATCACAGACCATCCAACCTCAGCCAGGTCAGCCCCCCTTCAGAAGCCCCACTCAGTCAAACCACGAATCGTGAGAAATAACACATGCTGGTAGTCTTACATCTTTGCCTTTGGAGTGGTTTGGTACACAAAAAAAGCTGACAAATGCACCCCATAAGTGTTAGAAGCTCCTGGTTTATGATCTTATATGTCCCCTTACTCAACCTAGGAAATGCATACGTTAGCATCATGAATGAATTCATTAGTAGTCCTGGTGAATTATAATTATGTACCCTGGCTCTCTAAGGCAATGTTAACCCTTGGCCCAAAGAAAGAAGTTCTAAGAATAAAGAGTTTGATGCCTTCTACAGAAAATCTTACATTCAGAGGGAGGTTCTGATCAAAGAAATGAGAAAAAGACATGAAGGCAAGTGGTAGACTCTTTTTTCAAGCATTCTCCTTTTATCTATCATTTTCTTTTGGCCGAGTCTCACAGAATTGAGATCTTAGTTCCCCGACCAGGGATCAAACCCATGCCCCCTGCAGTGGAAGTGCAGAGTCTTAACCACTGGACCACCACGGCAGTCCCAGTAATAGACTCTTGATTAAGGAAAATAGCATCAAACTCTGAAGGTCTCTCTTGCCTATGAAAATTTCATCACACATATATGGACTATTCTAAGTCCCTTCCCCAGTAGGGTGATGTCCTGGCAAAGGCATAAACTTTATAGTCACAAGGGCTGAATTCAAGTCCCTATATGTCCTTAAGTCCTTCTAGTCTACTAGCCAGGCTCATAACTTCATTCCTCATCCGTAAAATGAGGGAATTGGACCACATCATTTCAAAATCCTATTAAGTTCTGTAACTCTATGTCTATTACATATAATTCCTAAACCTGCCTGTGTATCAATGTCACTTGAGAAGCTTTATAAATCCACAGCTCCCAGGCCTCCTTCCCACAAATATGAAGAGAAATCTAGGAATGTTATAGTTTTGAAAAACCCCAAAAGGTAGTTCTGATGCAAAGCCCCATTTGGGAGCTGAGGTACCCTACAGAAACTTCATCTGCTATTTAGTTTCATACACCACCTACAGAAACATATTTTCCAATGGGAATATGTCTCCAACTTCATAAAGATGGTTAAAGGGAATTGAGGGTTTATTTTACATAAAGTCACCTTAGGGGCACTTTGCTGGAACACACTTATTGCTCAAATATGGAAATTATCTACAGAATTTTTTATTTCAGTATCTCATAGTACCAACATTTTAAGCATGTGATTTGGTATAATCTTGGCAAAAATGCTTTCCACAGAAACTTTAGTTTTTTTAAATGGAAATCAGTGAAAAAATAATTATATCATGTAAAAATATTTACAGCCACTATCCAGGGAAATACCTGTACAGAACTGCAGGGTAAGATATACCTCAGCAGCACAAACCAAGAGCTGGATAAAACGTACCATCTATATTGATGAAACTATTTGCAGGGCAGCAAAGGAGACCTAGAACAGACTTATGGACACAGGGGCTGGGGTGGAGGTAAAAAAGAGAGGGTGGGACGAATGGAGAGAGTGGCATGGAAATATATACACTAATATATGTAGACAGCCATTGGTAATTTGCTTTTTGACTCAGAAAACTCAAACTGGGGCTCTGTGACAACCCAAGCGAGGTGGGAGGTAGAAGGGAGGCTCAAGAAGGAGGGGACATATGTGTACCTATGACTGATCCATGTTGAAGTATAGCAGAAACCAATACAATATTGATCGCCGGGAGAAATATCAATAACCTCAGATATGTAGATGACACCACCCTTATGGCAGAAAGTGAAGAGGAACAAAAGCCTCTTGATGAAAGTGAAAGAGGAGAGTGAAAAAGTTGGCCTAAATTTCAACATTCAGAAAACGGAGATCATGGGATCTGGTCCCATCATTTCATGGGAAATAGATAGGGAAACAGTGGAAACAGTGTCAGACTTTATTTTGGGGGGCTCCAAAATCACTGCAGATGGTGATTGCAGCCATGAAATTAAAAGACACTTACTCCTTGGAAGAAAAGTTATGACCAACCTAGATAGCATATTCAAAAGCAGAGACATTACTTTGCCAACCAAGGTCCATCTAGTCAAGGCTATGGTTTCTCCAGTAGTCATGTATGGATGTGAGAGTTGGACTGTGAAGAAGGCTGAGCACAGAAGAATTGATGCTTTTGAACTGTGGTGTTGGAGAAGACTCCTGAGAGTCCCTTGGACTGCAAGGAAATCCAACCAGTCCATTCTAGAGGAGATCAGCCCTGGGTGTTCTTTGGAAGGAATGATGCTAAAGCTGAAACTCCAGTACTTTGGCCACCTCCTGCAAAGAGTTGACTCACTGGAAAAGACTCTGATGCTGGGAGGGATTGGAGGCAGGAGGAGAAGGGGACAACCGAGGATGAGATGGCTGGATGGCATCACAGACTCGACTGGACATGAGTTTGAGTGAACTCCAGGAGTTGGTGATGGACAGGGAGGCCTGGCACGCTGCAATTCATGGGGTCGCAAAGAGTCGGACACGACTAAGCGACCGAACTGAACCGAACCGAAGGGGGTAAAAAAGTACCGTCTACCCACAGATACACATTGTAGTTGCCTGCCAACCCTCACACTTTTCTCATTAGCAGAACCTATCCATTTCCAGGCAGCAAACCAGCATGAGTCTAGGTCAGTTGTGGACAATCCTATTATTTGCCTTGTCAAGATATGGATTTTTGCAGCGCTTCTTGCAGCTAGGAACAGCTATGTGATCTAGACTACACAATGAGATTTGAGAGCCAATGAGTTCATGGACTTCACAGAAAAATTATTTTGCTCCTCTATAAAAAGATGATCCTTATTGTCAATCAAATCCCTACAGGCTACAGCAGCCATATGGTGACCATGAGGTGTTAAGCATGAGGCCCAGAGATGGCAGAATGGAAAATTGGAAAGAGCCTTGATGGCATTTGAAAGCCACCACTCTAAGCATGGGCTTCCCTGGTGGCTCAGTGGTAAAGAATCCTCCTGCTAATGCAGGAGATGCAGGCTTCATCTCTGGGTTGGGAAGATCCCCTGGAGAAGGAAATGGCAACCCACTCCAGTATTCTTGCCCGGGAAATCCCATGGACAGAGGAATGTGGCACAGTCCATGGTGTCCCAAAGAGTCAGCCATGACTTAGTGACTAATAACAACAGTAGAAACTCTAACCACAGACCTCCTAACAGCAGACCTCTTGGGATGCGAGACAACAATCTTTGTTGTTCAAGCCACTGTGAGCCTCAGTTTTGAGTACGTGCAACATACATCTTAACTCAATCAGTTTCTAGGCAGAGTTAAGAATAATCTACAGGAGGCTACTAGGCATATTTGGAGTCTGAATTCCATGCCATCACAGTGTAGGGAAATAGCTGTTACCGAGAAAGAGGTATTTCAATAACTGCTTCAGGCTGGCCAAAACATGGGAGGGAAAGGTGAAGGCAGTTGTAGTTTTTGAGGAGAAACCTTGAAAATGAGAGAAAAGAATGAGAAGGTTTCATATTTATCATCTGATACTATAGCAGGATAGTCTTGATGATGAAAATGTGTGAGAATTCTTTTTTCAAAAAAAGAAAAAGATCTAAGTCAAAAAATTGCAGGAGCGACCAGAATCCGCTTTACACATTCAACAGCATTCATTGTTCTCTCTCCGTTTCCTGAAGGCTCTCTCTGTGACCGTGTATCCTGCCAGTTGCTCTAGCCCAGAAGATGCTTCATCTCAGATCACATGCGCTCATTCTGGCACCGAGGCTGGCTCCTGGTTACTGGAGCCTGGGTCCCTTTGACTTCAGTGATGCTTGCTGCTAGTCAGACTTTCGAGTCCCTTGGGATTCTGAAAACCACTTCAGTGTAAGTTCTCACATCTGGAACTGGTTTCTGGGAAGTATCAAGAAATGCAAGAGACAGGGACTTCCTTGGTGGTCCAGTGGCTGGGACTTCGTGTTCTCAATGCACGGGTTCCATCCCTGGTCAGGGAACTGGATCCCACACGCCACAACTAAGAGTTTGCATGCTATAGCTAAAGATCCTGAGTTCCACAACTGAAGACCCGGTGCAGCCAAATAAATAAATAATTATTTTTTAAAAATGTAAGACACACACTATATCCTCTCTCTCTCCACTCTCATTCTCTTGCTAACACTTGAGGAAATTAAAAGAACCTCTTGGTGTATAGTACATTGGCACATCAAAGTCCCCAAAGGAAAATATTTGAATTTCTCCCACCTATTTTCCTCTCCTGTTCTTTATGCTTCTCGATGAGAAGAAAGGTAGAGCTTACATTTTATGTCAACACAAAAGGCCTCCGTTTGTGTGCATTACTTATTAAAGTATTCAGCGATTCGATGTCAAGGTATGTATTATACATACTTCTTTTTTCCTAGGCCATTATCAGCTTTCTTACAACACTATTATTCTTCAGCCCAGCTAATGCTTCTGTCAAAGATTTAGCAACAAGCATGGAAAATGTCAAACAGTGGGGAAGAAACCTTGCTGTTTCTACAACCACACAAAAAGCACGAGTTGTCTTTTATGGAAAAACAGCATAATTCGAATGGCGACGGATGTTTTATCAGGGGACAGAGGAGTGGGATGCTGTATTTGTCTTTCTCTGCACACCTGAGTCCATCCCCTCTGAATAGGTTCCCTTTCTTCTCTTGCCAATATACTTAATGAAATAGGGCCTGTGTGGTTACCACCACACCCTCTCCCCAGGTGGTATCTGGCTTGGAACACGACAGAAATCAGCCAAGAAAACTCAGTCCTGTTCTGTCTGCAGAGCAGTGTGATAAGATTTAAGGAGCACTAAAAGGCTCCTCTGGAGAAAAATATTTTCCCAACCTGCTTACCGGGGTGCCTGAAATTACAACCCTTCTGCTTTAAGGCACTGAGAGCCTCCATTAAAATGCAAATGTGTTAGGTGAGTTATTTTATCAAACTATCACATCTTAGCTTGAATTAGTTTATGGCTTAATTCAAAATCCTGAAGGGATGGGACACAGTTTGGATGAGAGCAAAGGCGCTACGGGAGGTCGGGGTTTATAATGTGTGGCCCAGGGAGTAAGCCCGGGCCACTGGCACGAAGCAGGAGGGCAGAGTACATCTGAAGGCACCAACGGTGAGGCCCTGCGTGAGCACACATGGGTGGGCGCTCTCAGCAGTCCCACGTGGGCAAGAAGCTGCCGGCCTCAAACTTCAAAACGATAAACACAGGAGTCACTTTCAGAGAGAAAGGATGTGTGGACACGGGGAGCGGGGTAAAGTTAGGCAGGACAGGTCGGGAGATTGGGATAGACATATATGCCTACCATGTGTGAGGCAGAGAGCTAGTGAGAACCTGCTGGATGGCACGGGGAGCTCAGCTCAGCGCTGGGAACCCAGAGGGGCGGGATGAGGAGCCTGGGGGAGGGAGGTCCCCGAGGCAGGGGATGCATGCACACCCACAGCTGATTCACTCTGTTGTGCAGAAACCAGCACAACATTATAATGCAACTATCAGTTCAGCTCAGTCGCTCAGTCGTGTCCGAGTCTTGCCAACCCCATGGACTGCAGCAGGCCAGGGCTCCCTGTCCATCACCAACTCCCAGAGTTCACTCAAACTCATGTCCACTGAGTCAGTGATGCCATCCAACCATCTCATCCTCTGTCGTCCCCTTCTCCCCCACCCTCAATCTTTCCTAGCATCAGGGTCTTTTCCAATGAGTCAGCTCTTCGTATCAGATGGCCAAAGTATTGGAGTTTCAGCTTCAGCATCAGTCCTTCCAATGAACACCCAGGGCTGATCTCCTTTAGAATGGACTGGTTGGATCTCCTTGCAGTCCGAAGGACTCTCAAGAGTCTTCGACAACAGAGTTCAAAAACATCAATTCTTCAGTGTTCAGCTTTCTTTATAGTCCAACTCTCACATCCATACATGACCACTGGAAAAACCATAGCCTTGACTAGATGGACCTTTGCAGGCAGAAACAACTATACCCCAATTCAAAACAGAAGCAGCATCAATGTGCATATGGCTTCATTTCTCCCAGCTTGTACTGGCATTCTTGGTTGGACTGCCTTATCATTTCTTCCCTGTCTGAATGTGCTCAGGCCTCCTACCTGTTCCCTCCCCAGTGGTTTCAGAGGCTGCATAAAGCCTATGGCAGACACTCCCTGTGCTCACCAATACTTCCATTTCTCCCTCATCTGGCCCCCGAGAAGTTCATCACAGCCATACGACCCACTGTGGTCAATGAACATAAGCCAAAATGGAATGTGTCACTTCCAGGCAGGAGTATTTCAAAACTGAATCATGGTTTTCCCACGATCCCTTCTCTTGCCAAGGTGAACTCTGAAGCACAGTGAACTTGAGGAAAGATGCTACAAGGTCAAAGCAGCCAAGAATGGTGGACACAGAAGACAGCTACCTGCTGAGACCTGAAGATGACTATGATCAAGTAGGAATAAGTTCCTATTGTATAAACCACTGATATTCTGGTGTTATTACTAGCCTACCCTGGCTGACCCATACTCCACAAATAGCACCTCAGGAAATCTCATTTGACTTTCTCTATTACCATATATTCATTATTCAATAAATATTTATTGAGCACCTACTATGTGCCAGATAATAATATAGGTGCCCGGGATTTAGTAGTAACAGTAAAGTTACCAACAGTAAAGGACCAAGTAAAGTCCTCAGACTCATGAAGGTTATATTCTAGTCAAAGAAGATTATAAACAAGTTTGTTAGGAATAGGTTTGGCTGAACATAGCAGAAAACCCAAACAATACCAAAGGAAGCAAATCAGAGGTCTAGCTTCCCTCACGTAAAGTAAGACTGCAAGCTAAGTCACTTCATTCACATCTGACTCTCTGTGGCCCTATGCACTATAGCCCTCCAGGCTCCTCGTTCACGGGATTCGCCCGGCAAGAACGCTGGAGTAAGTAGCCATGCCCTCCTCCAGGGGATCCTCTCGACTCAAGCCCACATTTCTTATGCCTCCTGCGCTGGCAGGTGGCTTCTGTACCACCAGCACCACCTGTCGTGTTGTCATGTTAGCTGCTCAGTTGTGTCTGACTCTTTGCAACCCCATGGACTGTAGCCCACCAGGCTCCCACCCATGGCGTTCTCCAGGTAAGAATACTGGAGTGGGTTGCCGTGCCCTCCTCCAGGAAAGCGCTCAATTACATGTCATTATTTATCACCTTTCTGCCTTATTCAGGTCAAAACTCACTCTCTCCTAAAACCTCTCCTCCATACTCCAGCCTTCATTTGTCTACTTTCTTGAACTCGTTTTTTATTTACTATTCATAACATATGATCTTCATCTTCCAACATGCCTCTCTGTTCTCTAATTGTTGGTATCACTCAATCTGGCACTTGAATCCACACTGATTGCTGTACACTAATATATAAAATCATGTCTCATCCTAATTCTTCTTGCATGTGCCTCAACTCTTCTCTCCAACTATATATACTAGGAGACCCCCCCCTCCAAGCCAATTTGTACCTCTCTCACATCTTCACAGTAGAGCGGGTGGTGCTGGACACACAATAAAGATGCTCTAAGTACTAGGATCCTTTCAGCGGGAGAACTCTAGAAATCCTGTGCATTGAGGACCTAAACAGAAGTGGAAACAAGCTTCAGAATTGGAACTGACATATAAATCTCTAGTTAAACCAACTTTTCTCTGGGCAGGATCTATGCTATCCTGGGGAGAATACAGTCACGTATTAGCTTCTAAAAGGTCTCCAAAATATTTTAAGAAATAGTCTGATTTATTCCAGATTAAAAACCCCACCAGTAACTGAGCCTCAGGCCTCCTGGGCCAGCTGAGGTACCTGGCTCTCAAAAGATATGGGCTCCTTCAGATCATTAGCCCAGGGCCTCTCCAGCTAGAGAGAGAAAAACTTTAAGCAGACCTGTGAGCCTGCAGAGAAGTTACCCTGCACTGAACCCAGTATCCGTGGCTTTGGGGGATTCCCTAAGATGAAGAGGGCTTCCCAGGTGGCGCTAGTGGTGAAGAACCCACCTGCCAACACAGAAGACTAAGAGACGTGGTTCAACCCCTGGGTTGAGAAGATCCTCTGGAGGAGGACACAGCAACCCACTCCAGCATTGTTGCCTGGAGCATCCCATGGACAGAGGAGCCTGGCAGGCTACAGTCCAAAGGGTTGCGAAGAGTCGGACGCGACTGAAGCAACTGAGCATCCACACTAGGATGATGAAATGGCCACACCCAGAACCACTAACTCTACAATGAGAGCAGACCGGTTTGCCCATCAGGCAGCCTCCTGGCACATCCTCCTCATACAGCTAACACTGCTGAGGCACGGTAGGGACCGGGACAGAGAGCCAGAGTCAGCAGCCAGACCGCCAGAATCCAAACCCCAGCTCGGCTGCTCACTCCCTGTGTGGCTTCGAGCTGCTTGACCCAATCGGTGCCTGTTTCTTCGTCTGCCAAGTGGTACCTATAACAGCCTCTGAGTCTTCTGGTGGTTATAAGCATTAAAAGGTTTTAACTTGTTACAGTGTTCAGAACAATGCCTGGTTGTAAACATTATGCAAGAGTTTGTTAAATAATTTTTAATTGTACTTATTTATGTGTGTACATATGTATGCACATTGAGCATTTCTAGGAAATTTCTAGGAACTGGGAAGACAAAGATGAAGAGAACTCAGGCTTTCCTCTTGAGAAACTCAGTTTATTGAATAGATTTAACAGCTCTAGGAGAGATATTAGCAAAGTGCTGGGAAACACAGAGGAGGGGGTGACTGACTCTGTTGGGGAGGGGGGCGCCCAACAGGAAAGGCTACCCAAAGTTGGAATTTGAAACTGAATAAGATTCAAGGCATAGAATTCAAGGATGTAGAATAGTCCAGACTGCTGCTGCTGCTGCTAAGTTGCTTCAACTGTGTTCGACTCTGTGCGACCCCAGAGACGGCAGCCCACCAGGCTCCGCCGTCCCCGGGATTCTCCAGGCAAGAACACTGGAGTGGGTTGCCACTTCCTTCTCCAACGCGTGAAAGTGAAAAGTGGAAGTGAAGTCGTTCAGTCGTGTCTGGCTCTGCGACTCCATGGACTGCAGCCCACCAGGCTCCTCCGTCCATAGGATTTTCCAGGCAAGAGTACCGGAGTGGGTTGCCATCACCTCCTCCGAATAGTCCAGACAGCAGTGACGAAAAACGGTAAAAGATGGGGCGGGCCGAGGAGGCAGGAGCCAATCCCAGAGTAAAGACACCTGGAGCCAATCTCGCACACCTGGAGGCCCTTCAGGAGTTTACAGCTTGAGTAACGCAGCCAGTCTGTCCTCCCAAACCATCATTTTCACATTAATATGAAGAATGGAGCAGGAGGAGGCTAGACAAAGGGACAACAACTGGAAGAAGCCAGCGGAGAAATAACGAGGCCAGAGCTGGTACAGGTGCAACGAGATAAGAGGAAAGAAACGGCAGTCTCAGGGCGCACGACTGAGCAGACGTGTGAAGGCCTGTTTGGGATGGGAGAGAGAAGGAAGGCTTAAGGGGTTACGCCCAGCTGGCCAGCTCTGATGCCGGGATGGAGGAGGTGCTATCAGCTGAGAGAGGAACGCAGGGGACAGAAGAGATCTGGGGCGAGGGGAACATAATAAATCCCATTTACAAGGATTCGGAGGCATCCGTAAGGCCCGGTGTGTGTGACCGAGTGTGTGTGTGTGTTAGTCGTGCCCTCATGTGGCTGTTTCCCTGGGGACGGTAGCCCGCCAGGCTCCTCCATCCCTCGAATCCTCCAGGCAAGGACACTGGAGTGGGCAGCCACCCCTGCACGCAGGTCGAGGTTAGAATCAGGGCTGTAAGCAGCAAGGTGGCCAAAGGAGAGACCAGACTAGGGAGAGAGCCAGGACAGAAGCTGCCTTAACTTTTCAATGTGGGCTCAGCGATCAAAACCAAGAGGAGAGACAGGGAGCATGAGAGAGGGGCACAGAAGCCGAGACTCACAAGACCTTGCAAAGATATGACACCACGCTGGTGCTGGCATCACAAACCCATCTGACCTCACCTGCACTGAAGAGAAGGTGTCTGGGCTGGTCACCGTCCACTCCTGGGTCCATCGGCTGCCCTTTCTGGTTCAGCCTGACTCTGACAAATCACATTTCTCAGGCTCCTTTGCCAGCTGGCTTCCTGTTAATTTCTGGCAGAGAGAGGCACCCAGGCGGAGACTGGGACGAGGAGGACAGTAAACTTCAGGTTGTCCTCTTCACTTGTCCTGTCCACCCTGTTGCACTGGACCCCAGCTCTGCCTTCTGCGGCTTTTCAGCAGATCTGTGCTGCTGGTTCCCTCGGGTCTGGGAACGTTCCCTGCTATTTCTTCAGTCCCTCCAGCTGTGTGTGGGTGGGGAGGAGCAGCTTGCTGCTGTTGCTCATCTCCATGTCGTCTCACCAGCCCACTTGGGTTTTCAGTGCTTTCAGCACCTCCTAACTAGTTCCCAAATGGAGTCCTGCTATAGAAATCCCTGGTGCAGGCTCTTCACTTCTTGTGGATCCCTGATTGATAAACACGTACTGATAACACATCATTTTCTCTCCCCATAACTTATTTTGGGCTTCAGAATCCTATTCAGGCTGGGATTATCCAAGCTGATATTAACAGAGCCTTCAATTTAAAAATTACAGGGGAAAGTAATTTCAAAAGAGGCAATAGATGAAGATAAAAGCTGAAATAAATACATTGTAAAACATAAAGCTGTAGAATGATAAATTAATTCAAATGTTGGTTTTTTTGATAAGACTACTAGAATAAACAAACCTCTGACAAATATAATTAAGGGGAACATTTTTAATTAGAAATGAGAAAGGAGATAGGACAAAATACAGAAAATAGATTTTTTTCTCTAAACCCAAAGAGAATGTTATGCACACTTGTAGGCAAATAAGCTGAACTGTTCCATAAAATGAATAATTTCTAGAAAGATATAGATTACTAAAAATAACTCGAGAAATATAAATCAGAACAGAATAATATGGAAGAAATTGAAGAAATTATTTGATAACAACCAAAAAATGCAGCTTGTCCCAATGTTTCCACCAGAACAATTTTCATTATTTTAAGAAACAGATGGTTTTGATGTTGTTTAAAACATCCAGAATGCAAAAAGAGGTCAGACTACGTTAATGCCCATTAAGCAAGCATGATCTTCTTCCTACACTCTGACAATAATAAAACACACAAAAAGAAAATTATAAGCACATATCACAAGTGAGGGGCTTCCCTGGTGGCTCAGTGGTAAAGAATCTGTCTGCCAATGCAAGAGACTGCAGAGCAGTGTGATAAGATTTAAGGAGCACTAAAAGGCTCCTCTGGAGAAAAATATTTTCCCAACCTGCTTACCGGGGTGCCTGAAATTACAACCCTTCTGCTTTAAGGCACTGAGAGCCTCCATTAAAATGCAAATGTGTTAGGTGAGTTATTTTATCAAACTATCACATCTTAGCTTGAATTAGTTTATGGCTTAATTCAAAATCCTGAAGGGATGGGACACAGTTTGGATGAGAGCAAAGGCGCTACGGGAGGTCGGGGTTTATAATGTGTGGCCCAGGGAGTAAGCCCGGGCCACTGGCACGAAGCAGGAGGGCAGAGTACATCTGAAGGCACCAACGGTGAGGCCCCGCGTGAGCACACATGGGTGGGCGCTCTCAGCAGTCCCACGTGGGCAAGAAGCTGCCGGCCTCAAACTTCAAAACGATAAACACAGGAGTCACTTTCAGAGAGAAAGGATGTGTGGACACGGGGAGCGGGGTAAAGTTAGGCAGGACAGGTCGGGAGATTGGGATAGACATATATGCCTACCATGTGTGAGGCAGAGAGCTAGTGAGAACCTGCTGGATGGCACGGGGAGCTCAGCTCAGCGCTGGGAACCCAGAGGGGCGGGATGAGGAGCCTGGGGGAGGGAGGTCCCCGAGGCAGGGGATGCATGCACACCCACAGCTGATTCACTCTGTTGTGCAGAAACCAGCACAACATTATAATGCAACTATCAGTTCAGCTCAGTCGCTCAGTCGTGTCCGAGTCTTGCCAACCCCATGGACTGCAGCAGGCCAGGGCTCCCTGTCCATCACCAACTCCCAGAGTTCACTCAAACTCATGTCCACTGAGTCAGTGATGCCATCCAACCATCTCATCCTCTGTCGTCCCCTTCTCCCCCACCCTCAATCTTTCCTAGCATCAGGGTCTTTTCCAATGAGTCAGCTCTTCGTATCAGATGGCCAAAGTATTGGAGTTTCAGCTTCAGCATCAGTCCTTCCAATGAACACCCAGGGCTGATCTCCTTTAGAATGGACTGGTTGGATCTCCTTGCAGTCCGAAGGACTCTCAAGAGTCTTCGACAACAGAGTTCAAAAACATCAATTCTTCAGTGTTCAGCTTTCTTTATAGTCCAACTCTCACATCCATACATGACCACTGGAAAAACCATAGCCTTGACTAGATGGACCTTTGCAGGCAGAAACAACTATACCCCAATTCAAAACAGAAGCAGCATCAATGTGCATATGGCTTCATTTCTCCCAGCTTGTACTGGCATTCTTGGTTGGACTGCCTTATCATTTCTTCCCTGTCTGAATGTGCTCAGGCCTCCTACCTGTTCCCTCCCCAGTGGTTTCAGAGGCTGCATAAAGCCTATGGCAGACACTCCCTGTGCTCACCAATACTTCCATTTCTCCCTCATCTGGCCCCCGAGAAGTTCATCACAGCCATACGACCCACTGTGGTCAATGAACATAAGCCAAAATGGAATGTGTCACTTCCAGGCAGGAGTATTTCAAAACTGAATCATGGTTTTCCCACGATCCCTTCTCTTGCCAAGGTGAACTCTGAAGCACAGTGAACTTGAGGAAAGATGCTACAAGGTCAAAGCAGCCAAGAATGGTGGACACAGAAGACAGCTACCTGCTGAGACCTGAAGATGACTATGATCAAGTAGGAATAAGTTCCTATTGTATAAACCACTGATATTCTGGTGTTATTACTAGCCTACCCTGGCTGACCCATACTCCACAAATAGCACCTCAGGAAATCTCATTTGACTTTCTCTATTACCATATATTCATTATTCAATAAATATTTATTGAGCACCTACTATGTGCCAGATAATAATATAGGTGCCCGGGATTTAGTAGTAACAGTAAAGTTACCAACAGTAAAGGACCAAGTAAAGTCCTCAGACTCATGAAGGTTATATTCTAGTCAAAGAAGATTATAAACAAGTTTGTTAGGAATAGGTTTGGCTGAACATAGCAGAAAACCCAAACAATACCAAAGGAAGCAAATCAGAGGTCTAGCTTCCCTCACGTAAAGTAAGACTGCAAGCTAAGTCACTTCATTCACATCTGACTCTCTGTGGCCCTATGCACTATAGCCCTCCAGGCTCCTCGTTCACGGGATTCGCCCGGCAAGAACGCTGGAGTAAGTAGCCATGCCCTCCTCCAGGGGATCCTCTCGACTCAAGCCCACATTTCTTATGCCTCCTGCGCTGGCAGGTGGCTTCTGTACCACCAGCACCACCTGTCGTGTTGTCATGTTAGCTGCTCAGTTGTGTCTGACTCTTTGCAACCCCATGGACTGTAGCCCACCAGGCTCCCACCCATGGCATTCTCCAGGTAAGAATACTGGAGTGGGTTGCCGTGCCCTCCTCCAGGAAAGCGCTCAATTACATGTCATTATTTATCACCTTTCTGCCTTATTCAGGTCAAAACTCACTCTCTCCTAAAACCTCTCCTCCATACTCCAGCCTTCATTTGTCTACTTTCTTGAACTCGTTTTTTATTTACTAT
This sequence comes from Oreotragus oreotragus, assembly GCA_006410675.1. Lineage (NCBI taxonomy): Eukaryota > Metazoa > Chordata > Mammalia > Artiodactyla > Bovidae > Oreotragus > Oreotragus oreotragus. Next base: position 6,989 of record SJYX01007106.1, on the reverse strand, counting down.
TCATAACATATGATCTTCATCTTCCAACATGCCTCTCTGTTCTCTAATTGTTGGTATCACTCAATCTGGCACTTGAATCCACACTGATTGCTGTACACTAATATATAAAATCATGTCTCATCCTAATTCTTCTTGCATGTGCCTCAACTCTTCTCTCCAACTATATATACTAGGAGACCCCCCCCTCCAAGCCAATTTGTACCTCTCTCACATCTTCACAGTAGAGCGGGTGGTGCTGGACACACAATAAAGATGCTCTAAGTACTAGGATCCTTTCAGCGGGAGAACTCTAGAAATCCTGTGCATTGAGGACCTAAACAGAAGTGGAAACAAGCTTCAGAATTGGAACTGACATATAAATCTCTAGTTAAACCAACTTTTCTCTGGGCAGGATCTATGCTATCCTGGGGAGAATACAGTCACGTATTAGCTTCTAAAAGGTCTCCAAAATATTTTAAGAAATAGTCTGATTTATTCAAGATTAAAAACCCCAACAGTAACTGAGCCTCAGGCCTCCTGGGCCAGCTGAGGTACCTGGCTCTCAAAAGATATGGGCTCCTTCAGATCATTAGCCCAGGGCCTCTCCAGCTAGAGAGAGAAAAACTTTAAGCAGACCTGTGAGCCTGCAGAGAAGTTACCCTGCACTGAACCCAGTATCCGTGGCTTTGGGGGATTCCCTAAGATGAAGAGGGCTTCCCAGGTGGCGCTAGTGGTGAAGAACCCACCTGCCAACACAGAAGACTAAGAGACGTGGTTCAACCCCTGGGTTGAGAAGATCCTCTGGAGGAGGACACAGCAACCCACTCCAGCATTGTTGCCTGGAGCATCCCATGGACAGAGGAGCCTGGCAGGCTACAGTCCAAAGGGTTGCGAAGAGTCGGACGCGACTGAAGCAACTGAGCATCCACACTAGGATGATGAAATGGCCACACCCAGAACCACTAACTCTACAATGAGAGCAGACCGGTTTGCCCATCAGGCAGCCTCCTGGCACATCCTCCTCATACAGCTAACACTGCTGAGGCACGGTAGGGACCGGGACAGAGAGCCAGAGTCAGCAGCCAGACCGCCAGAATCCAAACCCCAGCTCGGCTGCTCACTCCCTGTGTGGCTTCGAGCTGCTTGACCCAATCGGTGCCTGTTTCTTCGTCTGCCAAGTGGTACCTATAACAGCCTCTGAGTCTTCTGGTGGTTATAAGCATTAAAAGGTTTTAACTTGTTACAGTGTTCAGAACAATGCCTGGTTGTAAACATTATGCAAGAGTTTGTTAAATAATTTTTAATTGTACTTATTTATGTGTGTACATATGTATGCACATTGAGCATTTCTAGGAAATTTCTAGGAACTGGGAAGACAAAGATGAAGAGAACTCAGGCTTTCCTCTTGAGAAACTCAGTTTATTGAATAGATTTAACAGCTCTAGGAGAGATATTAGCAAAGTGCTGGGAAACACAGAGGAGGGGGTGACTGACTCTGTTGGGGAGGGGGGCGCCCAACAGGAAAGGCTACCCAAAGTTGGAATTTGAAACTGAATAAGATTCAAGGCATAGAATTCAAGGATGTAGAATAGTCCAGACTGCTGCTGCTGCTGCTAAGTTGCTTCAACTGTGTTCGACTCTGTGCGACCCCAGAGACGGCAGCCCACCAGGCTCCGCCGTCCCCGGGATTCTCCAGGCAAGAACACTGGAGTGGGTTGCCACTTCCTTCTCCAACGCGTGAAAGTGAAAAGTGGAAGTGAAGTCGTTCAGTCGTGTCTGGCTCTGCGACTCCATGGACTGCAGCCCACCAGGCTCCTCCGTCCATAGGATTTTCCAGGCAAGAGTACCGGAGTGGGTTGCCATCACCTCCTCCGAATAGTCCAGACAGCAGTGACGAAAAACGGTAAAAGATGGGGCGGGCCGAGGAGGCAGGAGCCAATCCCAGAGTAAAGACACCTGGAGCCAATCTCGCACACCTGGAGGCCCTTCAGGAGTTTACAGCTTGAGTAACGCAGCCAGTCTGTCCTCCCAAACCATCATTTTCACATTAATATGAAGAATGGAGCAGGAGGAGGCTAGACAAAGGGACAACAACTGGAAGAAGCCAGCGGAGAAATAACGAGGCCAGAGCTGGTACAGGTGCAACGAGATAAGAGGAAAGAAACGGCAGTCTCAGGGCGCACGACTGAGCAGACGTGTGAAGGCCTGTTTGGGATGGGAGAGAGAAGGAAGGCTTAAGGGGTTACGCCCAGCTGGCCAGCTCTGATGCCGGGATGGAGGAGGTGCTATCAGCTGAGAGAGGAACGCAGGGGACAGAAGAGATCTGGGGCGAGGGGAACATAATAAATCCCATTTACAAGGATTCGGAGGCATCCGTAAGGCCCGGTGTGTGTGACCGAGTGTGTGTGTGTGTTAGTCGTGCCCTCATGTGGCTGTTTCCCTGGGGACGGTAGCCCGCCAGGCTCCTCCATCCCTCGAATCCTCCAGGCAAGGACACTGGAGTGGGCAGCCACCCCTGCACGTAGGTCGAGGTTAGAATCAGGGCTGTAAGCAGCAAGGTGGCCAAAGGAGAGACCAGACTAGGGAGAGAGCCAGGACAGAAGCTGCCTTAACTTTTCAATGTGGGCTCAGCGATCAAAACCAAGAGGAGAGACAGGGAGCATGAGAGAGGGGCACAGAAGCCGAGACTCACAAGACCTTGCAAAGATATGACACCACGCTGGTGCTGGCATCACAAACCCATCTGACCTCACCTGCACTGAAGAGAAGGTGTCTGGGCTGGTCACCGTCCACTCCTGGGTCCATCGGCTGCCCTTTCTGGTTCAGCCTGACTCTGACAAATCACATTTCTCAGGCTCCTTTGCCAGCTGGCTTCCTGTTAATTTCTGGCAGAGAGAGGCACCCAGGCGGAGACTGGGACGAGGAGGACAGTAAACTTCAGGTTGTCCTCTTCACTTGTCCTGTCCACCCTGTTGCACTGGACCCCAGCTCTGCCTTCTGCGGCTTTTCAGCAGATCTGTGCTGCTGGTTCCCTCGGATCTGGGAACGTTCCCTGCTATTTCTTCAGTCCCTCCAGCTGTGTGTGGGTGGGGAGGAGCAGCTTGCTGCTGTTGCTCATCTCCATGTCGTCTCACCAGCCCACTTGGGTTTTCAGTGCTTTCAGCACCTCCTAACTAGTTCCCAAATGGAGTCCTGCTATAGAAATCCCTGGTGCAGGCTCTTCACTTCTTGTGGATCCCTGATTGATAAACACGTACTGATAACACATCATTTTCTCTCCCCATAACTTATTTTGGGCTTCAGAATCCTATTCAGGCTGGGATTATCCAAGCTGATATTAACAGAGCCTTCAATTTAAAAATTACAGGGGAAAGTAATTTCAAAAGAGGCAATAGATGAAGATAAAAGCTGAAATAAATACATTGTAAAACATAAAGCTGTAGAATGATAAATTAATTCAAATGTTGGTTTTTTTGATAAGACTACTAGAATAAACAAACCTCTGACAAATATAATTAAGGGGAACATTTTTAATTAGAAATGAGAAAGGAGATAGGACAAAATACAGAAAATAGATTTTTTTCTCTAAACCCAAAGAGAATGTTATGCACACTTGTAGGCAAATAAGCTGAACTGTTCCATAAAATGAATAATTTCTAGAAAGATATAGATTACTAAAAATAACTCGAGAAATATAAATCAGAACAGAATAATATGGAAGAAATTGAAGAAATTATTTGATAACAACCAAAAAATGCAGCTTGTCCCAATGTTTCCACCAGAACAATTTTCATTATTTTAAGAAACAGATGGTTTTGATGTTGTTTAAAACATCCAGAATGCAAAAAGAGGTCAGACTACGTTAATGCCCATTAAGCAAGCATGATCTTCTTCCTACACTCTGACAATAATAAAACACACAAAAAGAAAATTATAAGCACATATCACAAGTGAGGGGCTTCCCTGGTGGCTCAGTGGTAAAGAATCTGTCTGCCAATGCAAGAGACCCAGGTTCGATCCCTGGGTCGGGAAGATCCCCTGGAGAAGCAAATGGCAACCCACTCCAGTATTCTTGCCTGGGAAATCCCATGCACAAAGGAGCCTGGCAGGGCTACAGTCCATGGGGTCACAGAGTTCAACTGGGCACACAATCACACATCACACGTAAATATGGATATGAAAAGCTTAAACAAAATTCTCCCTAGGAAGCTTGTTCTACCATAATGCTTTAGGGGGAAAAATATGTTGGGTTTTTTGTAGGGTTTTTCGGTAACAGCTTCACTGGGATATAATTCTTATGCCATTTGTTGTTGTTCAGTCTCTAAGTCATGTCTGAATCTTTGCCACAAAAAATATAAAATACTTTATGAATTTATCCTTGCACAGGGCCACTCTACTCTTCTCTATGTCGTTCCCATTTTAGTAGATGTCCTGCTGAAGGGAGCACAGGGGATGATCACTTTATAAGTTATGTGGAAAGAAATTATGATAGATGGTCACTTTGTACATTATAAACAACCATTGGACAGAACTAGTATAACTAAAATCAAAGGACAAATATCATCTAGAGAAAATCTTTGCAGCAAATCTTCATGCCTATGTTGTGCTTATTATTATCAATATGCTTGCTTATACATATTGATACCAAAACATGAAGTCCCCAATAAACTAGCAGAGAAGTGGATAAGACAATTTATAAAAACAGAAATACTGCTAGTAAACACGCATGTGGGAAAACATCCCACTTTGCTTGTAATCAAAGAAATGCCCTCTCAAACAATGTGTCTTACACTCATATCCTTAGAGGAACTTCAGAACCTATCCAATATTACAACACTGTGGTAAAGCAGTCGCCGCACACACTGTGGGTATTCATATAAACTGGTACCACCTCTGGGCAATACATATCACGAACCATCTTAAAATTCCATAATATCCCTTTATCCTAAGGAACTTTCAAAGAATAAAAATTAAAACTATTCAAGGGACTTCCCTAGGAGTCCAGTGGTTAAAGCTCCATGCTTCCAAGGCAGGGGACATAGGTTCCACCCCTGGTCAGGGGGCTAATATCCATGTGCCACGTGACCAAAAAAAAAAAAACACTATATGAGATATTCACTGCAATGTTATGTCTAGCAACTAAAATAAATAAAAGGCCATTTAAATCCAACAGCAGGAAGATTATTAATGAAGGGATATAAATTATTGTTTAGAACTATAATAAAGCCTACAGTTTATCAAGCACCTTCACATACACAACTCCTTTCAGGTCTCCAGGATATAGCAAGGAATCACTATCCAAGACTCAGAAACATTTAAGTGATTTGCACAAAAATCTCACAAATTTTGTGGCTCTCAAACACCTGCTACCAAATTCCAGACTTTCTTGATGTTAAAGTAGGTGGTTGTGAATATCTGCTCTGAGCCTCCGTTTCCTCATCTAGAAAACAAGACTAATCAGAATACCTAAACAGTGGTTATGAGAATCCAGTGAAACCTTTAAGTGGCTGTCAGCTCTTGGCAGAGGATATGGTTCACAGCAGCGCTCTGTGTTTTAAGAATGACGATCATACAAAGGTGTATCAATTCAATACACCTTCAGCAATACAAACACGTCTGCAAGTCGATGAGGACCAGAAAGAGGAAGCAATAATGAAAATGTGTGCTGCATAAGTAAGGCGAGAGCAAAAGAACCTTCTCCCTTTTCGGAATTAATTTGGCTTTAGTACAGTAAGTAGAAATCTGGGGGGAAACACAATTAGAATATGCAAAATTCTCCTAAAAGGGACTGGTTTCTCTGGGGGAGCCTCATATTAAATCTGGGATCACTGCCTCTGGGATACTTTGAAATTATAAACTCAATACAGTATACTAACGCATATATATGGAATTTAGAAAGATGGTAACGATAACCCTGTATGCGAAACAGCAAAAGAGACACAGATGTATAGAACAGTCTTTTGGACTCTGTGGGAGAGGGAGAGGGTGGGATGATTTGGGAGAATGGCACTGAAACATGTATAATATCATATATGAAATGAATGACCAGTCCAGGTTCGATGCATGATACAGGATGCTTGGGGCTGGTGCACTGAGGCGACCCAGAGAGATGGTACACGGAGGGAGGAGGGAGGGGGGTTCAGGATCGGGAACACGTGTATACCTGTGGCGGATTCATGTTGATGTATGGCAAAACCAATACAATATTGTAAAGTAATTAACCTCCAATTAAAATAAATAAGTTTATATATATTTTTTTTTATTTAAAAAATAAACTCAGCATATGTGCCCCCTGGAGACATCTTGTGTTGTGGGGAGCCAGCCAGTGGATGGCGCTATTTCACTTGCCCAAGGGACCAAGAAGACATTTATTGGCCTCAATAATATACTGGGCTTAACCCCTGGTAGCTCAGCTGGTAAAAGAATCCACCTGCAATGCAGGAGATCCTGGTTTGATTCCTGTGTGGGGAAGTTCGCCTGGAGAAGGGATAGGCTACCCACTCCAGTACTCTTGGGCTTCCCTGATGGCTCAGACGGTAAAGAATCCGCCTGCAATGTGGGAGACCTAGGTTCAGCCCCTGGGATGGAAAGATCCTCTGGAGAAAGGAAATGGCAACCTACTCCAGTATTCTTGCTTGGAGAATCCCATGGACAGAGGAGCCTGGCGGGCTATAGTCCTTTGGCAATAATATTCCAGTGCTTGTTGCTCAGTCTTCCTTAAAGATCACTCCTTTTCTTTTTCCCTCCATCTTAAAACTGAGACTCAGAAGCTTCTCAAGCAAATCTCCAGGTAGTCAGTAAATAGATCCAAGTCTGCTCCCGATGAACAGCAACATTCCAGGTGAGACGCTCTGCAGTGAAGAAGTTCATTTGCAGAACCAAGGAAAGCATGGTTACTTCTCCCTTTGGTCAAGTGACTAGAATCTACCATCTGTGTTCAGCAAAGACTTAGCAGGTGTTAGCTCCCCAGGGTTTTTAAACCTACAAACTGGGAACAACTCAAACCATGG
>SJYX01007103.1:219830-240520 GCA_006410675.1 Oreotragus oreotragus | reverse complement strand
TGACTCATTGGAAAAGACTCTGATGCTGGGAGGGATTGGGGGCAGGTGGAGAAGGGGATGACAGAGGATGAGATGGCTGGATGGCATCACGGACTCGATGAACGTGAGTCTGAGTGAACTCCGGGAGATGGTGATGGACAGGGAGGCCTGGCATGCTGCGATTCATGGGGTCGCAAAGAGTCAGACATGACTGAGTGACTGAACTGAACTGAACTGAAATTTTATTCCAATGACTATTGGTTTGGGGTGAACCTATGCTCTAAAATGGACCAGGTAGAGTACATTTTGGAGTTTTGCTAGGAATGCTGGGACAAATATGTTGGCTCCTTTAGATAGATTTAAACCCAGAAGAATATGGTCCTGGAACCTGCTATCAGTTATTTTGCCGCCATTTGTGACCTAAAGAATGGAGCCAAAACTGAGACATGGGTTTACTGGGAAATGAAAAACTGGTTCCTGGTGACATAGTTTGAGTCCTGAATTGAGTCTTTCTGGATGGGTTAGGGGCATAAGGCACTAAATCCCCTAGTTTAGTTTAGTGCTTTTGAGTTGGGCTTTTGTCTCTGGAAACTAAAGGAATAATAATTGTTCTGATGATAGCATTATAATGGCATTGAAAGTTCAGATATTGTTCAGATCCAAAGGTTTAGTGATACCCGTGAGAGAGTGGTACTTGTATTGATTCAGTACCGAGTCCTTGAATGAAAGCACTTTCTAGTACTCTCTCAGAAATCAAGGGTGTGGAACTTTTCTCTCTTGTTGTTTAGTCACTAAGTCATGTTGGGCTGTTTTGCGACCCCATGGACTGTAGCCCGCCAGGCTCCTCTGTCCATGGGATTTCCTAGGCAAGAATACTGAAGTGGGTTGCCATTTCCTTCTCCATTTGCTATTGTTAGCATGTCTAAAAATATAAAAGCCATTATTTGTTCCTGAAAACCTTTTCTTTATTCACATGTAAACACATAGTTTGCTTCTGTGGGAAAATGATTACAATGTTTATTCAAGCAGGTCCCATTTCTTTATCAGGTATATTGGATATAAAAGTATTGGACGCAGTCCTGCTGCAAAATTCAAGCTGAGAAAAAGGAAAAATACATCTGTATCTATCCATGGACACTCCTGTGAGGATTAGGATATAATATTTATACAAATGATGAGTTTTTAGAATAAAGTTATATAAAATTTTAATCTATTTTCTTGCTTATTAGTTGTTACTTAATATTAGATTAGCTTTTAGCAACAGAGATATGACCTAAAAGATTTATTTTCCTTGCAAGAATATGAAATTTTGAACTTTTGAATTTATCCTTAAATGAAATATTTATTTTGCCTCCCTCTCAACGGTGATTAACAAGGATCTTTTCAAACAAATCTGCAGTAGTGTTGCAATACTGTTTTTCTTTTAAAAAAAAATATGATTTCTTATGTCTAAAATATTTTAGTAGATAGGATGATTTAAAAATCAAATGAATAAGAACAAATGATAGCATAATTCTGTTGTGATAAAAATGCCTTTAGATGTAGATCAATAGATTATTAACAAAATCTAAAAATTAAAATAATAATGTTAACAAGGAACTTGTTTCACTTAAAATTTTATTTTCTCTTTACGTCTAGCTCCTATATAGTTTTCTCGCCTATCTTTTCTTTGTTCTCCAGCTTTTTTTTGGATACTTTTTTATTCTCTTTTCATTCAATAATTTATTAATTTGGGACATATGAACTTAGTATTTTTAAAAGGTAAAGGTAAAAGTGGTTGAACTTTTCAGTAATTTCATATAGTTCAACCTAATACAATGTACTTTTTAAAGGAAATTTTATAATTTTTAAATTTCAAATTCTGGGTTCTTCCTCTCATCATAATCTTTATAAATGGATTCTATTTTTATCTGTATCTTGAGGAAACTCTCCCTCAGACAAAAACAAAAACTCAACAAGCTAGCTGTTTGACTGAAATACGTCAGTTGTTAGGGACTGAGCTGTGCCCTCCACCACTGCCATAAACAAGAGAAATGTTCATGTCCTAACTTCTAGTACCTTAGAATATGACTTTGGAAATAGTCTTTACAGATATCATCAAGTTAAAATGGGGTCGTTAGCATGGACCCAATCTAGTATGCCCGGTGGCCTTATGAAAAGGGGAAATTTGGTCATGAGACAAGCATGGAAGCAAGATGCTTCCATGTGTGATGTGTGATGATGCGCAGACAGAAGATGGCCAGGTGACTGCAGTGATGCAGCTACAAGACCAGGAGTGTCAAAGGTCGCATCTGCCTTAGAGCTGCCAGTGGGAACATGCCGCGGATGACACCTCGACTTCAGCTTTCAGAATTACAAGAGAACACATCTCTGATGTTTTAGGCCTCCTAGTTTTTGGTACTTTGTAAAACTCTGCTGGCATATGCACTTGACAATGGTTTACCAGTACTCAGATGAAAGACTGATATTATTAACAACTTCTTTTCTGACACTAGAAATTGGAGAAGTAGATGAATAGAAGAATTCCTCTTGCTCAGTTCCCACAATGATATTTCTTTTCAATATGATTTGAAGGAATATGGAGTAGATTTCTATCGACTACTTATTTTCTTTTGGAACTCTGTTCACCTTTATAACATAAAAGTCTGTAAAAAATACGAGACTGGTCTTCATCAAACCATTTAGCCCAATGCATATTTAAATGGCTCTCAAAATATAAGAAAGACTTCAGTAATAAAAAAAATTATTTAAAGAATCCCTCACATTACAATCGACATAGAGTCTAATTCTATGGTTACAGAAAAAAATCAAACTTTATAGATTTTAGTGAAAATTGAAAGAAATGATCACTACTAATAGCTGAAAATTCTATATTAAACAAATAAATGCCCACTACTCAAATTACATTATCTAATATATGTAATCCAAAAACCTCAAGTAAGAAGCAATTTTAGATGGCTTCAAAATAACAAATAACATGAAATTAAAAATGGAGATTTGGCATATTTTTGGAGGTAAATGTGACAAGATACACATGAAAACCATTCTTTTTTCTATTAATGTAACTTTGCTTAATGATGACAACAATGTGGCTATAAACATGAAATAATTTCTCTTCCTTCTTTTAGCTCACTCTTTCCTTTAAAGAATTCATTTTTTAAAATGGATACCAATGTTAATATTTGGTATCCTTCCCAAGGATATTATTTTAAAAATTACATCATAAACATTTAAATTGAAAAAATATGTAGCCTGTGGGCCAGATAATAATGGCAATATTCCTTTAAAAATAGGTGTAAGAGATACAGGACAGGTGGCAAACGTTCATGAGTGGGAACTTTGACTTTAGCAAAACATGACTGCTATGTCTACCTGCTGTGGGCTTGACACAGAAACTTACAAAGCCCCAGATAAGTGTGTTTTTGGAGAGGAAACTTGCCCTTCCATACTTGTACTTTTGTTGATAACTTGTTTAAACCAATTGCATATTTTCTTTGTATGCTGGAATTGATTTGCTAAAAGACAGCTATTGACAAAAAAGTCCAGCTAAAACTCAACTTCAGGTCATGGGACTTGTTTTCAGAGCCAACTTTTACTTGCTTTCTAGAGTTTGTACATGTTGCAAGAGAGGACTACAAATTATCTTACTAATTCTAATAAGTATGGATACATATTTTTAAGAAGTCTCAGTTCAATTTAGTTCAGCCGCTCAGTCGTGTCTGACTCTTTGCGATCCCATGAATTGCAGCACGCCAGGCCTCCCTGTCCATCACCAATGTCTCAAGGGCCAAGTATATTGAAAAGATGAATTAAGACAACTTGTACTATGTGAAAAGTCAATTTCTTTCAAAACTGTCATCATTTCAACCCTGGTTTTATTTAGAAAGAAATAATAATACTCCTAAGGTACATATTTCTGCCACAAGAGAAATTAAGAATGAATACTTAGCACACTTAGTCTTTGTGGAAATCAACGAGAAAAATCACAGTGGAAAGCTATTTGAAACTGCGTATAAGTTTAAACAGTCATTAGGAAGAAATTAATTAAAACTAAAAAAGACAGTAAAAAGAAAATGTTTACAAGGTCTCCTTATCTTCGTACTGAGCATCTAATTGGTAAATTAAACACCTCAGGCCACTTTTTCAGCATTATCATTCATTTAGTCCCCAGATCCTACCAGAGCGTGCTAAAATAGTATTATGAGATTACACTAAACACATACCAGAAGGTATAGCAATTTGAAATGCACTCCACAATGTGGGTTATCAGTGGCAGTGAGAACAGAATTGCAGGCAGCTGAGTACTGACCGTGGACATATATGTGCTCAGACTGTGCTTTTATACATGTTGAGGCAGTTCTGGAGATGAGGGAGATACTTGTAAATTATCTGGCTGCTGCTGCTTTATTTTTCTGGCTGGATATTCAATTGACACAAGTTCTAATAGTAGGGAGCTGATATTATTTGATGAAGTCTAGACTTGCTGGCGTTTGTGCAGCTTGGCCTCCTCTCTAGCGGGATGGTTCACCTCCAAAATCCCTCTTTGAGCTGACATCGCTATCTTCACCTGCATATCTTAACTTCTCTTGATCTTAAAATGTGACTATCATCCAAAAGAAAGCATAGATTTTTCTTTTTTCCTTTCTCTCCCTGTCCTCCACTATTTCTTTCCTTGTGTTTTTTTTTTTTGTGTGTGCAGGTGAACTGTCATTCTCTTTGGATTATCTAGTCTTCACACTAGATCTTGACAATGCATGAGAATATCCTAAGTCCTTAAAACTCTGGGAATATGAGTGCCTTTTATTTCTGAGCTGCTTGCCTTCTGAAGAAAGCATGAAAACTTCTTTATTTGCAGCCTGGCTCATCCTTCTGGAAACTGACTCACAGATTTGCTTTAATCTAGGAAGCTATGTAAGGTATATGGCTGTCTGACTCTTTGACACCCCTACATAATATGAGTGGCCTCATTTTTACTAACTTTCACTTTGATATCCCTAGTTTTGAAAGCTTTCCCCCTTCTCTTCCATTTAAAATTGGATGTATTCAACATGCCCCGACTGAATTAGCATTGCCTATCTGTTCGGTGAAGCAGTCCTGGAAAAATTCACATTTAAACAGCACCTCCAAGAGTTCTTAATGACTTGGTGCTGAAAGGCAGCTGGCTCAGGTCCAAGTCTGGCGTTTCACTGCTCTGGCAGGAAGGTCAGTTTAGTCCTAAGGGGAAGGAAAAGAAAATACTATACTCTGTATATCCTGTGAGAGAAAAATTACAAATTCAGATGTAATATTGAAAATACTTCCTTCTTAATTTCAAAGTAACTGCTTTTAGTAGCCAGTGAACTCCCAATGGTTAAATTATTAGCTTCAGACATTTTGCTTTAGACAAAAACCTCTAAGTGGCCTACTTTCATTTTCGTCTGGTTGAACAGCTTGTGGTTATAATATTTTAAATAACCTTTTAAAATGATCTTGGTAAGAGGGTAAAGAAGTAAAAAAAAACAAACCACCAAACCTCAATTTTTGAAAACTTTTTTCCTGAAGACCTCTGCCTAATTGTTCCAATAAGGACACAAAAACTTAAATTAATTATGCAAGTTTCTTAGAGTCTCAGAAGCAATAAAAGCAAAAAATAAAAATAAAAAAGTGGGCAAGTTTTGCATTGTTTTTTAGGTAAGCTGTTCATCTTGCTTTTCATAAATTTTTAGAAACACAACTATGCCTACCTGAGGTGGAAAGAACAGGGAAATGACTTAGCTCAGAAGGAAAACCTTAGTAACCTAGGACCACATGCCACTTGATGAGGGAGGGGATTACTTGTAGCTGATATGTGTNCTTGCTTTTCATAAATTTTTAGAAACACAACTATGCCTACCTGAGGTGGAAAGAACAGGGAAATGACTTAGCTCAGAAGGAAAACCTTAGTAACCTAGGACCACATGCCACTTGATGAGGGAGGGGATTACTTGTAGCTGATATGTGTCTGGAGTTATCCCTGAGACTCCCCTGTTACGATTAACTGTCTGATTGAGAGGTGAAGGCTGGGACAGACACATTAATACAATCACTTTTCTTCACAACTAAGTCATTAGTTAAATAAAATCTATGGGAAAGCTGATGCCATAAAAGAAGTTAGATAGCATTACCCTGGTGTTATTACCCTTGTTATCCTTGACCTCTGGAGACTCAATGATCTTCAAATAAGTCGTTATTTCAGCAAATCCCTTTTCAAACGAAATCAAGGACTCTAGAGTTTATTTAATAACCACCACAAACATTAAGTAAGTAGTATAAAAATTCTGCTTTCTTGACTTAATTTTGATAACAATATGCTGAGTAAGCCTCCAAGTCCTAAAGTGAAACATTCCCCTGCCGCCCCCCCCACCCCCCACCTTACTTTCCACTGCTTAATCTACTGAAAAAAAATGGTTGCTACTGCTTTTGGATTTTCAAGTGTAAACCATGTTGCTTAATGCAAACTGAAATAAGCTGGTTAGCAGACGTCAAGCATCTCAGAACCTGCTCGAGGACGCGCGTCACATTGAGGTTTGAGGAGGTACCCTCTGCCATCACACCCGTGCAAAATGCAATAGGAAACTTCTTGTCACTTTCTGTCAAAGAGTCAGTGCATGAAAAACAAGAAGGCTGCAGTCTGCTCTTGAGACACTGGAGGATTTCTATCTCTCTGTTTGGCCTCTCTTAAGAACAGAATTTCATGAAGACTGAGGTCACTCTGAAGGGCATCCATTAAAATATGACTGTTTTTGTGGATGTGCAGATAGCTGAATAGTGATGTTCCTTATTCTTCTTTTGGCTTATGGACCCCTTTGAGAGTCAGTAAAGGCTATAAAATCCAGAGAACACACACACATGGACACACACACACACACAAAGAAGTTGCATATCCTGTTAGGGAGTTCCATGAAATCCCTAAAGCTTGTCCACAGACCTCTGTTGCACAGACTACACTCTGACTGATGAATTCATCTTGCATTTTTATAACCTTTCAGGGTTGCCTGCATTTTATTAGTACTTTTTGGTAAGGGAGACAAAACTCCTTTACACGTCAACACAAAAATAAGATTCCTTGAAATGGAGAGGTAGCAAACAAAACTAAAAACCCGACAACACCAAAGATTCAACTCCCATCCTTTCCTTCCCTTTGTGCCTCCACTCTCTCTTCTCCCCTCCCCACCCCCCACCCTAGTGTGGACACATTCTTATCTGTTCTCTTCTGAACTAGTGCGACACAACCGTAACTCATTTTATTTGTGAAACCAGGTCTTTTTCCTCCTATGTATGCAATTTTGTGTCACAGAGTATCTTCCCCTTTCTTTTGAAAAGACGTCTTCAAGAAGAATAAGTTCTGAACCCAAGAAATGTTTTCCTTTCTCAAGTTAGCTAAAGATACAGTGCATTGAGTCATTTCAAATGTTAAGAGATTGTGCATGTTTTCATCAGTACCAGTTTGCCCTTAACCCCTTGAAAAGCTAAGCCTAAGCCAGTTTCACACCTCTCTTTCCTTTTCACACCTTATCCTTATCTCCACACCCCTAAAAGAGCAGCATCTGTAAGACCCTATGGACCCTCACCTGTGGGAAGACCAGTGGCTGTCTTGTTTCTCTCTAAGTGCAGTTTTCCAGTTTTCCACTAGTTGGGGCTCTGTACAAAGGAAAGGGGAAAAAAGGGCCTCCAGAATTATTCATTAATACTAACAAAACGTTTTATATGATATCTCTGAACTACTATCCGAGTCTCTGGAAAGATGCTCACTAACTTTATTGTTGTCACAATATATTGATCATGAAGTTGTGTTGACATATTGTGGGATGAGTTGTGCTTGCCTTGCTTACTTTGGTTAGAGAAGGCTAAACTAATTTACTGCTTTCGGTGTGATTTGTCGGAATCCAGTTCACCCAGCGCAAAAACTATTACAAAATGTGAAATTATTAAGTCCATAACATTTGGAACATTGGGTTCATAAGTAGCAAGATCATATTCTGTGTAAGTTTTTTCTAGGACAGGGAAGTAACCACTCATCTTTTAACCCGCATGGCACAAAGTCTGGCACAAATTAGACCCTTAAGAAAAGTGGTCTGATTTCTGCCTCTGCCTAAGAACCAGAGTTTGGATAACATTATGTACCATCAGTTCTCTGGGAGGACCTTTAGAAAACTCTCTCGGTCTGTGCTAACTCCAGGTTTGTTTCCCTCAATCAGTTTTTTAAATCACTTTGTGTCAGGTTGAAAGATTACCTTGGGTAGTCACAGACAATCAAGGTCTCCCCGCACTTGGCTTACTCTTGCGTTTTGTTTTAGGTTTGCTTATCCTGTCTCTCTCCACCTCCCCGGAGATCCTTTGGCAAATCTGATAAACAATGCTTTTTTTCTTGCTCAAGGCAGAAAGTCCGATTGAATACAATGGGAGGCCAGACTTGGCTGCAAAGCAGGCTGCAGGTGTGCTGGCATTGTGGTCATCTAAAGCAGATGCTGGGAGTTGAAGCACCTGCTTCCCTTCTCTGTCTACCGTCCAGAGACCACCGCTTCTGGGTGACAGAGGCCAGAGAACCAGGCTGAAGAAAAGGATGAAAACACCACAGCATCCTCTTAACAGATCAGATGAGTTGCCCCAGAAATAGCTTCATGAAATTCTCCCTCTAAGTCTTCAAACACACATAGCTTGATTTGTGTTCTTCCCTTTTCTGATCTGACAGCAGCATCCTCTCAACACACACACACTTGACAACAACATTTACTAGAAACAGACACTCGGCGGCAACTTAATTTTTCTCTGGATTATATTATCTAGAGAGACAAGGCTGACCACGGACAAGAAGGTGATGATTTTTATGGTTCTGATAACATGATGCCAAAAGCCTTGTGCAGCCTCAGATTTAATGAACAATTTTTATAAGTGCCATCAATTTCTGAACCATCCAGAAAGAACATTTAATTTTCTATCTTGAATGTGGATCATCAGATAAGAGATCAGGGAGAAACTGGTCCTTGTGGGGATGTGACTTTGCTCTAACACTGGTTGCCTGAGAGGCTGGCTCTGATATTTTTATTAAGCTGATTCTAAGTTATATTATTTCAGTTTTAAATATTAGTAATAAATTGGCCACAGGCATGTGTATTCAAATCCTTAGTAGGAAGCCTGTATGGGTTATGTTCCTTCCAGCTGTTAATATTTTTATTTCCAATTACAGTGTTACTTATTGTCATGCATGAATGCCCTTTTGGGTCAGAGTTCACACTGTGTGTTTATACAGGGGGATCTATTTTCTTTGTGTATCTTTGTACTGTGTTCCTAGGAGTTAATGGAGAAAGCTTTTGCATTGAAGAATGAAACCCTGTAGCCACACCACTCTGGAGGATCCCCTGCAAAAACACACAGTGAGGGGGCCAGGGCCTTGGCGTGGAGGAGAGGCAGGTACCGGGGCTGTGTCCTTCTCAGCTTCACTAGCTCCTCCATCCAAGAGGAATCTGTTTCTTGTCTTTGAGCTCTTACTGACTTTACCGCTTAAGGAAGCCCGTTACACTTGTTCCTTACAGCTCTGTAATGAACAGATGTACATTTGTTGCTGCCTGTCCAGACCAAGTTTACAAGGGAGAAAAATTTCTGAAATGACAAGCCCAGTTTGTGGATATGAGAAGAGAAAGAGGAGTGGCAGGATGGGAAAAGGTGACAAATCAGAACAAACTAGTGGAGTCGATCTGAAAAAAGGGATGTGTGGTGTTTAGTAAGAATTGTTTGAAATCACCCAAAGGGTTGACAGCATGTTTCCAAAAAATAAATTAAAAATAAAGAGACTCATTCTCTTCATCTCATGCCCACATTCTTCTCGGTCAAAGCCTCATTAAAAGAGGCACCCAGACAACTAAGGAAAGAGAGAGGGTGGATCTGGAAGCGAGAAAGAGAACCCTGGATCCTAGTGGTTCTCTGATCTGCAGATGTGCCTCTCAGTGGAGTTTGGAATTCACTGGGGGGCGGCTAATGGGGTGGAGGGGGCTGCCAAGATGGAGATGAATATGGAAATGGAGATTAGATAAACAGTGTGTCTATTCTTTAATATCACGGAAACTGTTTTCACTTATCTGCGTGACTCTTTCTTTTGTGCCTCTTAATTTGTCCTTGAAGTTCTGTATCTAATCATTAGCTGAGCAACCAATAATTCTCCCTCAGTCCCCCACCCCTTTTTACAACCAACTTTAATCTTTCGACTCAGTGAAAAACATGTTTCCCCTATCATAACTGGTTTAACAAAAATTCTCTTTTAAGTTTAGATTGCTCAGATACAATGGCTTTCCTGCAGCTTCATGCTAGGGAAAGGAATTTACATTAGAAAAGAGAGATTTATGATAGCGTTGAATTTCCATTTGAATATGGATAGTTAACAACATGCATATGGTTTTTTTTATTATTATTATTTTAAGGTTGAAGCCATGCCATAGGCAAAAAGAAAGCTGGAGACTGCAGGGCTGGCAGGACTCAATGAATAATTTAGTCTGGATTTCATTCACAAACAGCAGCCCAGTCCTAGGGAAAGGACCGGTGCTTTTCCCTGGATCGGAACTGGAGTAAGTGCCAGGATTTCCTAATTTGTTTACATTTCTCAAAAAACTTTTTTTCCCCCGGACTAGGACAGAATTAGACTTCCTTTTCCACTTTTGGCTCCTTCCAAGCTATTCTTGCTCAAGGTTTTCTCTCCCCTTTCCCTGCATTCTCCTTTGTTGAAGTCTCAGCTGGGTCTTTTGTCTCACGAAAACATGGAGAGGCAGTGAAAGATGTTGGTGGAAGAAGAATGGTCCTCATGACAACAATGAGCCCACAGTAGCCAGCTTTTCCTGGACGCAGCAGAGTCTATCCAACTTTTACATGTAAAACCTTCTGGTCTGTCTCTCATTAGGGCTTAAAAAGGATTCTGAGAGGCCACGATATGATACCTCAAGTGATTTTGCCCAACTCCTTAAGCTATAAAAGGAGACATTGCGATCACCTTCATTCTCATCAACCCTGCCTATGACGAGATTTGTCATTCTGTGGTGAAGCTTCAGCCAGATCTAGGCACGGGATGCCAGTGTTTTCTCTTTGGTAACCAGTCTTCCAGGACCTGTGGCTAAGGGCCTCTGTTCCACCCTGTTATTCTCCCTGCCTTGTTGGGTTTCACTTTTACCATCTTGATCATCTATAATTGTCACAAAAGTTTGTTTTGAAAAGTAATTCTAAAGTCATTTGTTTATAAATGTTTGGCAATCAGGGATTAGTTCCTTTTCCTAATCTGAAGGGTTAAAAGGCAACCAGATCTTTTTGGGGACTCACCAGCAAGAATAAATCAGAGAAACACAGAAGTCGTTTAAAGGGATGGGGCAGGTTCCTTAAAAGAGATGTGTAACTCTCTTTGGTTCATTGATATTTCTACTTTTTTTTTCCTTCTCTCTTGTTTCTGAGGCTAAAGGCCTCTTTAAATTTCACTACTTAAGTCATCTCTGTTTTGAACATGTTTGCCATTCTGATCCTAGGGATAACTGTGAAGACTATCTTGAAGCAACCCTATCCTCCCTGCTAGGACAGCTTGGGCTCTCTTCACTTTGGGTTCCCTGGGACAACCAGGGTCATCTATCCTTTCTACTTTCCTAGTAATCAAACCCCACTCTTGTATGAGAATCAGATAACTTAATTGTACTTGGAGTATGACTTTAAATACTTCCACCATTCCAGGCTTCCTTTGTAGCTGTCAGTAAAGAATCTTCCTGCAGTGCAGGACACTGGGGTTCCATTCTTGGGTTGGGAAGATCCCCCGGAGAAGGAAATGGCAACCCACTCCAGTATTCTTGCCTGGAGAATCCCNATGACTTTAAATACTTCCACCATTCCAGGCTTCCTTTGTAGCTGTCAGTAAAGAATCTTCCTGCAGTGCAGGACACTGGGGTTCCATTCTTGGGTTGGGAAGATCCCCCGGAGAAGGAAATGGCAACCCACTCCAGTATTCTTGCCTGGAGAATCCCATGGACAGAGAAATCTGGAGGACTATAGTCTGTGGGGTCACAAGAGTCGGACATGACTTAGCATCTAAACCACCACCATTCCAGGATTATTTGTATCATAACAGAAGAAATTTATGGTAAAAGAATGAGTCTCTAATGGTGGAACTTATAATACCAATGGTGGAACTTATGTTACTTTTGCTTGAAGCACAATGTCATCCAAGTGCTCCTGAAATTATGTCATACTGAGGTTGGATTATGTCTAACATATGGATCAAGTCAGGCACATGTTGTTTGTATCCCTATGTATGTCTGTATGATTACCAGGTGGCTCAGTGGTAAAAAATCCACCTGCCAATGCAGGAGACATGGGTTTGATCCCTCAGTGGGGAAGATCCCCTGTAAGAGGAAATGGCAACCCACTCCAGTATTCTAGCCTGGGAAATCCCATGGACAGAGGAGCCTGGTGGGCTACAGTCTGTGAGGTTGCAGAGTCAGACACAACTGAGCAACTGGACACACACATACACGTATGGACACACACACGCACATATATATATACACACACTTATATACGTATACACACACATATGTAGAGGTCATGTGCAGAGAAACATAGTTTATTATAAAGATCCTGCTACTGAGGGCAGACAGATGAATGACCATGAGACTTTTCTGAACCATATACTAACACAGCTGATTTGTGAATCAAGACCATAAATAGCTGTTCTGAAATGTCCTTTATAACAATCATTTACTCACTCTAGTCACTATGAGAGTGCCTACCTTTTGAAAGGCCAAAGTAGACTCTCTTCTCTGACCTGCAAGTAAGACTGGACAAATGGTCACATTCTTAGTATAATCTAAACATGCATCAAGATGCACGCAGTGGACTAATGTGCAGAGTTTCAATTAACACTAGCACATTAGGGACATCAAAAGAATAATTTTCCCCCCCATTGGTTTCAGAGACAGTATTGTAGGCATAAGTGTTACTAAAGAAACCAAGGTTTAACCTTGTGATGACCTGAAGAATCAAGTCCTGCTTTGGATTATCTTCTATAACAGGCTTTTATGAAATGATCTGCTGACAAGTGTAAGTGAACCACATATTCCAGAATCACATGGTATCTTCAACAGAGTTTAGAGAAAGACATAAAATGAGTAATGACATGATGTTCAATGTGAAATTTATCTTCTAAGAAGGGGAACCCCACAAATAAATGCATGTGGTGGGAAGGGAAAAAAAACAGATATAGAATAACATTACTTAGAATACCTAAAAATCATTCAAATCACATGAACAAAAATGTAAATCAGGTTGGAGAATATGATATGTTTTGCATTGTGTGTGGGTACTACAGATAGCTGTGCTTTCTAATATGTTTCGTGTGTGTGTGTGTGTGCACTCAGTCGTTCAGTTGTGTCTGACTCTTTGTGACTGAATGAATACCAGTCTTTTTTGTCCATGGAATTTTCCAGTCAAGATTACTAGAATGGGTTGTCGAATTCCCTACTCCAAAACATCTTTCAACTCAGGGATCGAACTTGTGTCTCCTGTACTGGAAGGCAGATTCTTTACCACTGAGCCACGGAGAAGCTCAAATATGTTTCATATGATGTTCTGAATTCCAGGTCTTTATTTCAAGAGAAGACCAGAGGTAAAGAACTTACTTGAGCGGGTTTTCCCTACATGAATGAATATAGTAAATATTCTGGCAGACTTTCAGATTTCTCTAAGTTGTAGTAAACAAGGCCAATTGGCTCATCTTACCACTGAGCCACGGAGAAGCTCAAATATGTTTCATATGATGTTCTGAATTCCAGGTCTTTATTTCAAGAGAAGACCAGAGGTAAAGAACTTACTTGAGCGGGTTTTCCCTACATGAATGAATATAGTAAATATTCTGGCAGACTTTCAGATTTCTCTAAGTTGTAGTAAACAAGGCCAATTGGCTCATCTGAAGGGACCCTTAGGAGTCCAGCTGGTGGTGCTTGGAGGCCAAACCAGTGATTCTTTTGGGCTTGCCTACAGGGTTAACCTGAACTCGAATAGAGAGGAAATATGACTTAGCTCCATGACAGCCGCAAGGTCCCAGATGCCATGGGTGCTAAAGATGGGATGGATTTCCATGTATCAAGTGCATATACTGGTTTTGCCTTACAACTGTCAGAAGCCTGAACAGTAGAGAGTAGTCCGAGTCCTGATAGACTGCATCACCATTACAGTCTGTTATTAAATGAGCTTTTCTNTAAAGACGGGATGGATTTCCATGTATCAAGTGCATATACTGGTTTTGCCTTACAACTGTCAGAAGCCTGAGCAGTAGAGAGTAGTCCGAGTCCTGATAGACTGCATCACCATTACAGTCTGTTATTAAATGAGCTTTTCTCTCAGGCAAAAGGTGCGCTTACCTTTCTCTGGGAGGTGACAATATCAAGAGGCTGCAAAGGCATTTTCTAGGCTCTGATTTCTGTCTTCTTACATACCATATTCTTAATTCAATGACTACAAAGCTCTATATATTGAATAAGATATAACAATAAAATAGTTTGTGATCTTAGAAATATTTTCAAAAAATTATTGCCACAGTTACACAACTTCAAATGTGTACATGGTGGGCAAGTGGGTGAGAGCAGATTCTTATTGTACATAAATGACTTCATGTTTGATTAAAAGAGCTGTTTTGTGTTTGGTCCCTGTAGCGTCTTTACTGAATTGAGAGTCTTCACTGACTCATCAGCTGGATTCTCTTTGGCCTTTAGGGAGGTGCTGTAGACAAGTCGGCTGCCTTCTAGGTTCCCAAAGGGGGCATAGAGGAATTGTTGCTCAAAGTCATGGTCTCTGGGTGGTTTTGGTGAGTAAGAAACCAGTAGGGTCTCCAGGCCCATGGGCAGCAGTCAGTGTGAGGTGAGGTGAGATCAACACAGGGTAAGTTAGCAGATGTAGGGAGTGTGTGGTGGTCCAGTCTCTATTTGACTTTTTGACTCTGCAGCCAGAGCCTACATGGGGCCAAACAGCAAGCCTGGGAGGCTGTGACCAGGTGAGGTGACCAGGAGTCCCACAGACCCACTGCAGAAAACCAGCAAATAGTCTTGGTATGAACACCACGGAGACTGAGGCTTCCTGACAACTCCCCTGACTCCACACGTGGCAGCTTGCATAAAGGCATCTATCTTAGAGGAGACAAGCCTTGGGCACTTGGGGAGGTTGTGACCACTCATGGCCCCTTTATGATCCACTGACAAAACAAGATGAAATCACCTGGTTTCTGACTGTGGGATCCAGATGGGCTCAGTAATGCTCTGAGCCAATGGTAGCGCCTTCCATACTCCCACCCAACCCAACAACTACCCCCCACCCCCAACCAGCTATGATATTTCTTCTCAGCACTTAAGCAAGCGTGACCGCCTTTAGCCCTTCTGGAGAGAAAGGGACCTTCGATGGGACATAGTCCACACCCACCACACCCACCCCGCCTTGGGTAGCCTTGTTATCTCTCCTTGAAGTGTGATTTAGTACCACATGACACTAAGATATGATAACCTGAACACTCTATTACCTTGGGAAAGGCTACTGAGCAAAAATGCTAGTTGGAATAGCTCTGCTGATGATAGCTAGAAGGTGTTATCTGGGAAGAAGATGGAAAATAACTCAGAGCCAAGAGTTGTTTTGGATGGTTAAAGGGAATTCAAATATAGATGAAGATCTGCCCATACTTTAAGAAAATCCTCAAAGACATGACAACTGTCAAGGCTGCACTTCTTAGCAGTTATCACCTACTTTTTGTTTTCTGCTTCATCAGCTCTATAACCCTGCAAGTTTCATTATTAGGGTTTCCTGCTACACTTTTAATTTTCAGTTACAGATTGACTAGGGACTGCCAGTATGTCTGGCCTACTGATGTTTGCTGGTAGATTATCCTTGTAAAAGTTACTATTGTCAGGTTTCATTTTGTAAAGATAGTGAAGAATGGCAATTCACATAAATTCCACAGCCTCATTGCTCGTGATGGTCTAACAACTAAGAACAAAACAGAAAGATAGTCTCATTTTAAGCAAATCTTCTTGCTTCAAATAATATACCAAACAGACAAACAATACCCTCACCTCTCCGCCAAAAAAAGAAAACAAAAAAAGAAAAAAAGAAAAAAACACCTTACAGTTGAATTTACTGAGCTGAAAAGGTCAAACTTTGCCAGAGTCAGGGACTGGTAACTGACATCCAGTTATCCAGTTCAGGGATTCATTTTCCCTTTTTTCAATAGTGAATGAAATTCCCTTTTTAAAGGCTTATAATTTATTGTCTAAAACTGGAACTGGGACAAATTCAAAGCAGGATGAAAGGAAGTCTCCAAAACAATAGCATTGAAATTCTCCCAGGGCTGTTTCAATTGTGAGAACTTAGAGCACCTGAATGGCTGCATAGTGGTGAGGCAGAGGACTTGAGAGAGTGGCAATGTGCCTAAATGCTGTATTTTTGTGGTGGCCTCCTTTGCTGGATGAATATTGCAAGTTTTTTTTTTTTTTCCTATTTTGCTGAAAATATTCTACAATTTTCCAGAAATTAAGAGACACTCAGGCTAAGGCAAACTCTGATCATAAATGAAAATAAGAGTTCATATTCCAGTCCTCAACACAAAATTTCAGGGATCCTTAGTGAGTATTTATTTTATACCAGCTTCTAGGCAATGTGTGTTACATGCATGAGTTCATATGATCTTCACAACAATATTATGAGCATAGGTATTATTATTATTCTTGCTGTACAGATAAAGAAACAGAGAGGTTAAGCAATGCCTCAAGCCACATGGCTAGTGAGTAGCCTAGTCATGTCATTTCCATACTCTTAACTACTTAACAGAATTGCCTCCCAAGAAAAGTAAATTGTCTAGGTTAAATGATGTTAGGGATTGATGGTGAGTTGACTTCCCTGGTGGCTCAGAAGGTTAAGCGTCTGCCCACAATGCGGGAGACCGGGATTCGCATTCTGCTGCTGAATAATAAGACCAGACAAGTTGAGTCCCGCTATGTTCTTGCAATTCTTTTAGTTTTATTCCCAACTTAACTCTTTCTGAAAATGATTGAAGTAGCTTACACACACATGTATATCCTTATTCCAGGCTCAACAGGACTCCAACCTTATTTCAACCACCTTCTAAATATCCCTGCTGAGTGCATGTCTTCAGGCACCTCAAAATCTACACTGAATTTTCCAGACTCTCTCTAAACAGCTCTTCAGCTGGACTTTTCTCTCTCTGTAATGGTATTACCCAGTCGCGCAGACTCTGACGCTCAGGGTAAGTTTTATTTCCCTCTTTCCTATACTGCCTCTTGCCTCAGCCCCCTCTGAGAGTGCACTATCAATTTGTCATCAGGTCCTGTGGATTCTCTTTGCCCTATCTGTCCATACCGAGCTCTACTGCAATGAACCAAGCTTGTAAAACCAGATTTGGGGATAAATTTCCACCAATTTGCCCATGTTCAGGCTTTCTGTCCTCAAGATAGCCACTGGGAGTCAATCCTCTAACAAGGGTTTTTTGTACTCTATGCTGTTTCAGGGACTGTTCTAAACTAGAGTCACATCACCTCTCTGCCTTGTACTTGTGGTCTTTTCTGCTTGAAATATCCATCCTCATTCTCCCCCTCTCCAGAATTTCTGCTGTTAGCAGCCACTGCCAGTGACTGTGATCTCCAAATCCGCATCACTTTCCCTTGACCTGATGTAGGTTGAATTTAAAGAGCTCTGGGCTTTCCAGATAGTGCTAGGAGTAAAGAAACCGCCTGCCAATGCAGGAGACATAAGAGACATAAATTCAATCCCTGGGTCAGGAAGATTCCCTGGAGGAGGGCGTGGCACGGAGCCTGGTGGGCTACAGTCCATAGGGTCGCACACGATTGAAGCGATTTAACACACGCACATGCAAGGAGCTCTAGCCCAGCACTAGGACTGTGGTAGAAAGTCCCTTTGTGATAATTTAGCCTGTTCACCCTCCTCAGTTTCTGCTTTGATTCTAATACCTTTGTCCTCAGCCTTGGCTCCTGAATTTATGCCACATTACTGTTTTCTGAGTCCCTTTTATTAACCTCCCACTCTGTGAATCTAACTCACTGTCCCCTTAATATAGCCATGCCTCTAAACCCCACCCCTATGAGACCCAACTTCCCCCAAGATGTTGTACTTCCTGATAGCCCATCTGCCTCTTTGGAAACTAGAATACCATAGTTTGTTTGTTCAATAACCATTACCGGTTTACTGAAGCTCTTCTGTGTACTGGCTACACAGCACATAACAAGAATGACGATATCCTGTCCTCATGGTGCTCACTCTGTCATTGGCACAAGTGATTAAATGAAGAGGCAAGATAGTTTCAGACTGAGAAAGATGATGAAGAAAATAAAATGGGCTGCTGACCTGGAGGAAGGGGAGGGAGGAGCCTGGCTTAGATGAGATGTGCAGGGGAAGTGTTTCAGGCAAGGCTTGAATGATAAGGAGGAGCCATCTGTGTGTAAAACTGGGTGTAAAACGTGTTCCAAATAGAGAAGACTGCAGATGAAAGACCCTACAGGGGCCATCAGCCTTGTGTGCTCCAAAAACAGAACAGAAACCAACAGAGCAGAGCAAAGGAGAGGAGAGTGGTAACAAAGGAGCTGAGCAGAGGCCAAAGTGTAGAGGCCTTGTTTCCATGGTCTTGAGAGGTAGGTTTGTTAGTTGCTTGGCTCTCCAAATCTTCTATACTGTTTGTTAGACTCACCTTCTCCCTGACCCCAGATGGGCCCTTCTTTGATGGCAGTGTATGGTTACAGACTTTTTAATTCCACTCACTGCTCATGGGCATTAAGTGGGCAATACCCACTCAGCACATTAAAGGTGAGACGGTGCCCAACCAAGGTCTACCTGTTCTCCAAAGCCTGATTCCCATACCAGTGACTTTAGGGTGTTTTCCTAAAAGATCCTGGTTGGAAAACGATTCTTTTTCAGTAGGCTGTCTTGGTCTGAGCCTTCACCCAGCTCTCCTCCTATCCTAGTTTATACTGAGGTTTTACCTTTCCTCCCAGATTGAATGCCAGACCATCTGGTTCAATTTTGTTCCACTCAGATTAAACAGCATGGTGTCCTGCTCTCAGTTTCCATGTAAGAATAGCTGTGTTTTGGAGAATAAACTCTTTGTAATACCATCTGGCTACTGTCATGAGAATCATCCTTCACCCAGCTCTCCTCCTATCCTAGTTTATACTGAGGTTTTACCTTTCCTCCCAGATTGAATGCCAGACCATCTGGTTCAATTTTGTTCCACTCAGATTAAACAGCATGGTGTCCTGCTCTCAGTTTCCATGTAAGAATAGCTGTGTTTTGGAGAATAAACTCTTTGTAATACCATCTGGCTACTGTCATGAGAATCAAGAGTATATGTGAAGCACCCAGCAGTACCTGACACAAAGTAGGTTCTAAACAAATTGTAATAAAATGATCATTATCACAGTTGTGTGATTTTGGGTATAACTCTTTAAATGTAAATGAAGCTGCTGGATAAAATGATTTCTAAAGTGTTTTCTAGTTCTAAAATTTGATCATGGCTTGGATGAAGACACTGAAAAATCTCAGGAAGAGACAGAGTCTTCAGCTATTGCTAGCTTTTCCCCAGTGGGAAACCTTGTACACATTGGAGATTCTTTTATGGCATCAGTGGTATGTTATTTGCAGCAGTTGTGTATTTATTCTTGGTAATATTTCAAGCATTTTGAGTATAGAAAGTGTGATAATACTTTCTCCAAATATACACCAGAAATACCAAGCATTGTCAAGAATGTGGTTACACAGAAATTCTCCTGCACGTGTCATAGGTGTATTCATCAGGACAGCCTCTTTGGAGAATGATTAGAAAAGAGCTAGGAAAGTACAAATGCACATATTGTATGATCCAGAAATTCTGAACTCTTAAAAAATATGTACTAAGAGGCTTGTTCAAAAATATTCATGAGAACATTGTTTGTCATAACAAAATTTGAAGCAACACAAGTGTCTATGAATAGAAAGAATAAATAAATATAGTATATTTGTATACAACCATTAAGATTAGTGAGCTACAACTATACAAATAGCAATATGGACAAATCTTAAAAACATATTCAGTGAAAACAAATTATATAATCATAATATAGCTGTAATATACATAATATACCTATAAGATAAAGTTAAAACATGTAATATATAGGTTATGGGTATGAACATATACTGTAAACATATAACAACATGCATGGGAAATGTTGAATTCAGAATAGTGGTTAACTCTAGGAGGGGTGAAGGGAAGGGAGAGGAATTAGGAGAAGGGTATATAAGGAACTTGAACTGAATATAGAATGTCTTTTTTTTTCCTTACAAAGGATTTGAAAGAAAACAGGCAAAATATTAAGATTTAACAAAGCTAGATATATACACCAGTGCTTATTAATAGTCTATTTTTGTATGCTCGTATTAATTAATAAGAACTAAATAATTAATTAATAAGAAAATAAAACATGACTATTAAAATATACCTGTAAATATTAATAGGTGGATTTGAAAGAAAGCAGATAATTTAAGCTACTAGTGAAATGGCTAAAACCTGTCTTAAATTTTTTTTTTTTTTACTTAACTAGAATCGTGTTAGTTTCTGGTGTATAGCAAAGTGATTGTTTTATACATATATATACAAATACATATATTCATGTATATATTTATCTTTT
>SJYX01007103.1:203257-219398 GCA_006410675.1 Oreotragus oreotragus | reverse complement strand
TAAATGAAGCTGCTGGATAAAATGATTTCTAAAGTGTTTTCTAGTTCTAAAATTTGATCATGGCTTGGATGAAGACACTGAAAAATCTCAGGAAGAGACAGAGTCTTCAGCTATTGCTAGCTTTTCCCCAGTGGGAAACCTTGTACACATTGGAGATTCTTTTATGGCATCAGTGGTATGTTATTTGCAGCAGTTGTGTATTTATTCTTGGTAATATTTCAAGCATTTTGAGTATAGAAAGTGTGATAATACTTTCTCCAAATATACACCAGAAATACCAAGCATTGTCAAGAATGTGGTTACACAGAAATTCTCCTGCACGTGTCATAGGTGTATTCATCAGGACAGCCTCTTTGGAGAATGATTAGAAAAGAGCTGGGAAAGTACAAATGCACATATTGTATGATCCAGAAATTCTGAACTCTTAAAAAATATGTACTAAGAGGCTTGTTCAAAAATATTCATGAGAACATTGTTTGTCATAACAAAATTTGAAGCAACACAAGTGTCTATGAATAGAAAGAATAAATAAATATAGTATATTTGTATACAACCATTAAGATTAGTGAGCTACAACTATACAAATAGCAATATGGACAAATCTTAAAAACATATTCAGTGAAAACAAATTATATAATCATAATATAGCTGTAATATACATAATATACATAATATACCTATAAGATAAAGTTAAAACATGTAATATATAGGTTATGAGTATGAACATATACTGTAAACATATAACAACATGCATGGGAAATGTTGAATTCAGAATAGTGGTTAACTCTAGGAGGGGTGAAGGGAAGGGAGAGGAATTAGGAGAAGGGTATATAAGGAACTTGAACTGAATATAGAATGTCTTTTTTTTTCCTTACAAAGGATTTGAAAGAAAACAGGCAAAATATTAAGATTTAACAAAGCTAGATATATACACCAGTGCTTATTAATAGTCTATTTTTGTATGCTCATATTAATTAATAAGAACTAAATAATTAATTAATAAGAAACTAAAACATGACAATTAAAATATACCTGTAAATATTAATAGGTGGATTTGAAAGAAAGCAGATAATTTAAGCTACTAGTGAAATGGCTAAAACCTGTCTTAAATTTTTTTTTTTTTTTTTACTTAACTAGAATCGTGTTAGTTTCTGGTGTATAGCAAAGTGATTGTTTTATACATATATATACAAATACATATATTCATGTATATATTTATCTTTTCATTATAGTTTATTACAAGATATTGAATACAGTTCCCTGTGCTACATAGTAGAACTCCGGTGTTTATGTATTTTATATACAGTAGTTTGTATCTGTTAATCCAAAACTGTGAGTTTATCCCTTTCCCACCCCTTCCCCCTTTGGTAACCATAGGGCTGTTTTCTATGTCAGGGAGTCTGTTTCTGTTTTGTAATAAGTTCATTTGTTTTCTGTGTTTGTGAGTCTGCTTCTATTTTGTAAACAAATTTATTTGTATCATATTTTAGGTTCCACAGAAAAGGGATATCATATGGCTTTTGCCTTTCTCGTTCTTATTTTGCTCAGTAGGACCATCTCCAGGTCCATCTATGTTGCTGCGAACAGCATTAGCTCGTTCTCTTTTATGGCTGAGTAATATTCCATTGTGTGTATCTGTATGTCTATAGAGACACATACACATATATACCACGTCTTCTTTATCCATCCGTCTGTTGATGGACACAGGCTGCTTTCGTGTCTTGGCTATTGTAAATAGTACTGCTATGAACATTGGGGTGCATGCACATTTTCCAAATCGAGTTCTCTCTCAAAACCTAAGTCTTGATGTTTGTCTTTGTGTTCACATAAGAAAAATACCTGGATTAGATTTTGAGACTAAGTATCACCACTTATAATGAATACTACTGATAATAATTAAGATGACACATTTTGAAAAGCATTGTTTATTCTTACATCATGAAAGTGCAAAGCATTATTTTTCTTTAGATAAATTTTAGTTTATCGAATATCTATTAAGACAACTGTGTACTATTTTTTATTTTCTTTTAAATGTTCATATGCTTATCCTCCTAACAGAACTGAATTAAACCCTGATCATCCAAATTTCAGCCTGAATTCTTTCAGTCAACAGCACTCTGCTTTCCTTACTCAATAACTGATTCTTGAGGTGATGAATATATAATTAGAACTTTAATGTATTGATTTCTCTTGTGTAAGAAGCCTAGGCATACCTCAGAGCACAGCAGAATGATTTACCTACTGAAAAATTGGATTTTTCTCTAGGGAGTAGGATAGGACACTATTCTTTTCCCAATACACAGATATCCCAGGAGAAGACTACGATGAACCAACCAAACAACTTGATCGTTTATTTCAGAGTTCCTAAAAATCCACACTTCCAGCTGCCTCCTAGTCACCCTCCTAGCACAAGGAGAAACGGTCCCACCATGTTGTTTAGCATCACTGGCTTCCAACCAGAAAACACATACCTTATACCTCCTCTGTTCTACTCTGATTGACACTTGATTCTCAAAGGCAAAAATCAGATTTTAATATTCAGCCATGAATACTCATTGAATTCTCAATAAGGGCAGGACAAATTAGAGGATACAGGCAAATTTTTCAGCAACATGGATGAAAGCAATCTTTACTTTTCTCTCAGTCCGGCTTTGAGGTTCACTATTTCCACCAGATATAAAGCCAAGCCTTTGTAGTGTGTTTTCGTTTTGTTTTTTTTTTCTTTCCTCTCTCTCTCTCTCTCTTTTTTTTTTTTTTTGATGTGAGCTGGCATCTCTCATGAAAAGATAAAGGCATCAATTAAGTATATTACCAAACCCCAAGGATAAAAGCTATTGTTGTGAACAGGAGTTAGGCACGCACATGGTATCAAGTAAGGGCCTGGAAACAGACTGCTGCCAAGGAAAACAGATGTCTGTCTCTTTTACAGAACGCAAATAGTGTGTATATTAGCAATTGCTAATCTCTCGATTGACTTAACAATGATGGTATTGATGAGCTAATTTGGGCTGAGTACAATCATTGCTGTTACCATTGTCACAATAAAATTTAAAAACTGATTCAACCAACTAGTAACAAATGACAGAGATAATGAAACAATAACCAAGGAGCCACCCTAAAGGAGAAGAGGATGCCTCGCATCCAGAAATGAGAAAGGGTCAGATGGACTCTGCTTCCAGCCTTTGCCGTTACAGCAAAAGTCCAGATGTGGGTAGGAGAGGAATTCCCCCACATAACAATGAGTAATAACGGCTAACTCACAATCATAGGATGCATGAGACAATGATGAATTGTATATTTCAAACCTATAGAGGACAATCAAAATGGTTACTTTCTTCCTAGTGGGTTAGACTAGCAAAATCAGGAGTGAGAGAAAATTCCGCTTGAGGTTTTGCACATTGTTTTTCCTGTTTTCCTGACATGGTTATAAATAAGAAAAAGTGCAGATGTTCAGATCCTCTTCTCTGCTGCATGACTATGTTTCATCCTTTTATTAGGTTGCTCTTATTGTTCCTTTTATGTTGTTGTTTTTAAACTCCCCTGCACATGTTGTCCTCAGGACCTTCAGATTCCTTTCTTTCTCTCTTTCTTCCTTTCCTTCCTTCTTTCCCCTGCCCTCTTCTCTTTCTTCTCTTCTTCTGCTTTTCTCTGTTCAGGATTATTGGGAAAGGAGGGAGAGGACAGTTAGGCATAGACTATGAGCTGGAGTCAAGAGGAGGAGGAGGGTGAAGTCAAGAGTGGCTGTCTAAAAAGAGGATGGATGATGTCCTGCCAACGCTCACTTGATTCTGTCTCCTTAGAAGCCAATTCTGTCCATATTTAGATTCATATTAAGGGGATATTTAGATACAGGTCAACTTAAATGTTGAATGAGACCAGTCCTGGATGTTCATTGGAAGGACTGATGCTGAAGCTGAAACTCCAATACTTTGGCCACGTCGTGTGAAGCCTTGACTCACTGGAAAAGACCCTGATGCTGGGAGGGATTGGGGGCAGAAGAAGAAGGGGACGACAGAGGACGAGATGGCTGGATGGCATCACTGACTCGATGGACACGAGTTTGGATAAACTCTGGGAGTTGGTGATGGACAGAGAAGCCTGGCGTGCTGCAATTCATGGGGTTGCAAAGAGTTGGACACGACTGAGTGACTGAACTGAACTGAAATGTTAAATAACTTCAGCATGACCAGGTTGGTCATAGAAAGGGTTCTGAAGTCAGTCTAGAAGATCAGGTTCACTTTTGGGAAGGAAAGAGTCCAGTTTAACGGACAATGACTGATATCAATATAAGATTAGATTCAAACATTGACTTCCTTCAGAACTCACTCAGCTTCCTGCAACCCATTCCCATATAATAAGGTCCACTGACTGGGTAAGAGCCTGCAGTCACTTGAACTGCAGTGAGCTGTATTGTGTTTTTCTTTGAAGCAATTCTTCTGGCAAAGCCCTATTAAAACTCTGTTTGATTCAGGCTCTTTTCACTTTTTAAACTGAATTGCCTTAACCGTGTGAAGGTCTTACAAGATTCCCAGTTCCTACTAACTGTCAGAATAAATGACACTCAAGTTCTTGAGTTTTCCTTGCCCAGTGGTCCAGGGCTATGCCTGTAAGAAAGCAAATACCTAGCTATATCCAGATTTTGATGTAAGTCTGCCTGATTCCAAACATCTGTATAGCTCAAAACATCAGGATGTCTGGCATCAAGCAGACAAAACATCTGGATGACTGCTTAAGTTTTTCACTTTTTCACTAGATGTTTGGTGTCATGTAGACACAAGCTGAAGCTCTGACTTCATCTTGTAACAACTCCCAGGCTGCCAGGCTGGCTCCAGATTCCTTTGATTATAACTGACATTTTTACAAGAAAACTTTGCATTCTGTGTGATGCTTGTTGCTCTTATGCTCAGCAACAGATTCATTATGCAGAAAAAAATGGCCCTAACCAACCCCCAAAGGCCACATGCTTGAGGAAGAGCTTGAAGAAGCTGGAGAATTTCAAAATCACAACTGTCTCTCTAAGCAAAATCATAACATAACTTTAGCAAGAGAGGGTGGCTGGAGAGAGAGTGGTAAATGTGCCAGATCCCTTCTAACAGCCCTCATTTTGTTTCACTCACATTTCAGCCAAGAAATCTTGTTTCCTTGCTGGCAGAGGTGATGCTTCCTCTATTGTCAGATATAGATAACTGACAAATGGCCGAATATTCCATAAAATACACCAGAAATTTCACAAATGAAACAGTGGGGATTGTTTAGAAAACATCATTTTCACCAGAATTTTTGCAAATAAGATTCTCCACCTGGCCTAATTTTGGAGTTTCACAGTCAAAATGAGGACTTATGCACCCCACCTTGGGAACAGTTATGCTAATGATGAAAGTAAATAATCAGCAACCACACAGTGACCATCTTCGCTGTACCTGGCTGTCATGAACTGCCTGACTTCATGCCCTTTGTCACCTCAGCTCTTGCCAAATATACTCATGAGCTTCTCTGATGAGCTCATATCTGCCCACTTGCTGTGACCAGCCCTGCTCTAAGACATAGAAGGATCCCTGGCCTTAGAACACTGTTAGAGCAGGTTCAAGCTATACACTTTCCTCTCCTCCTCACCTGATAGACAAGATCCTTTGCCTGATGCTTCCAGTGTTTTACAAATAATTAAGAAGCTGCCTGCATTTCTTCTTATATATATATATAGTTATACACTAGCTTAATATATACTAGCTTATGTACTTAATATACTTATAAAAAAGCTTATGCACTTATAGACAGTGATCAGTGCAAAGAAAAAGAAAACACAGAATGGGAAAGAAGAGAGATCTCATCAAGAAAATTAGAGATACCAAGGGAACATTTCATGCAAAGATGGACTCAATAAAGGACAGAAATGGTATGGACCAAACAGAAGCAGAAGATATTAAGAAGAGGTGGCAAGAATACACAGAAGAACTGTACAAAAAAGGTCTTCATGACCCAGATAATCATGATGGTGTGATCAGTCACCTAGAGCCAGACATCCTGGAATGTGAAGTCAAGTGGGCCTTCGGAAGAAGCATCACTATGAACAAAGCTAGTGGACGTGATAGAATTCCAGTTGAGCTATTTCAAATCCTAAAAGATGATGCTGTGAAAATGCTGCACTCAATATGCCAGCAAATTTGGAAAACTCAGCAGTGGCCACAGGACTGGGAAAGGTCAGTTTTCATTTCAATCGCAAAGAAAGGCAATGCCAAAGAATGCTCAAACTACTGCACAATTACACTCATCTCACATGCTAGCAAAGTAATGCTCAAAATTCTCCAAGCAAAGCTTCAACATGTGAAGCCATGAACTTCCAGATGTTCAAGCTGGTTTTAGAAAAGGCAGAGTAACCAGAGATCAAATTGCCAACATCTGCTAGATCATCAGAAAAGCAAGAGAGTTCCAGAAAAACATCTACTTCTGCTTTATTGACTATGCCAAAGCCTTTGACTNCTCAATAAAGGACAGAAATGGTATGGACCAAACAGAAGCAGAAGATATTAAGAAGAGGTGGCAAGAATACACAGAAGAACTGTACAAAAAAGGTCTTCATGACCCAGATAATCATGATGGTGTGATCAGTCACCTAGAGCCAGACATCCTGGAATGTGAAGTCAAGTGGGCCTTCGGAAGAAGCATCACTATGAACAAAGCTAGTGGACGTGATGGAATTCCAGTTGAGCTATTTCAAATCCTAAAAGATGATGCTGTGAAAATGCTGCACTCAATATGCCAGCAAATTTGGAAAACTCAGCAGTGGCCACAGGACTGGGAAAGGTCAGTTTTCATTTCAATCGCAAAGAAAGGCAATGCCAAAGAATGCTCAAACTACTGCACAATTACACTCATCTCACATGCTAGCAAAGTAATGCTCAAAATTCTCCAAGCAAAGCTTCAACATGTGAAGCCATGAACTTCCAGATGTTCAAGCTGGTTTTAGAAAAGGCAGAGTAACCAGAGATCAAATTGCCAACATCTGCTAGATCATCAGAAAAGCAAGAGAGTTCCAGAAAAACATCTACTTCTGCTTTATTGACTATGCCAAAGCCTTTGACTGTGTGGATCACAATAAACTGTGGACAAGTCTTCAAGAGATGGGAATACCAGACCACCTGACCTGCCTCTTGAGAAATCTGTATGCAGGTCAGGAAGTAACTATTAGAACTGAACATGGAACAACAGACTGGTTCCAATAGGAAAAGGAGTATGTCCAGGTTATATATTGTTGCCCTGATTATTTAAGTTATATGCAGAATACACCATGAGAAATGCTGGGCTGGATGAAGCACAGCTGGAATCAAGATTTCTGTGAGAAATATAAAAAACATCAGACAATCAGATGACACCACCCTTCTGGCAGAAAGTGAAGAAGAACTAAAGAGCCTCTTGATGAAAGTGAAAGAGGAGAGTGAAAAAGTTGGCTTAGAGCTCAACATTCAGAAAACTAAGATCATGGCATCTGGTCCCATCACTTCATGGGAAATAGATGGGGAAACAGTGGGAACAGTGTCAGACTTTATTTTTTGGGGGCTCCAAAATCACTGCAGATGGTGACTACAGCCATGAAATTAAAAGACGCTTACTCCTTGGAAGTAAAGTTACGACCATCCTAGACAGCATGTTAGAAAGCAGAGACTACTTGCCAACAAAGATCTGTCTGGTCAAGGCTATGGTTTTTCCAGTGGTCAGGTATGGATGTGAGAGTTGGACTATAAAGAAAGCTGAGTGCTGAAGAATTGATGCTTTTGAATTGTGGTGTTAAAGAACAGTCTTGAGAGTCCCTTGGACTGCAAGGAAATCTAAACAGTCCATCCTAAAGGAGATCAGTCCTGAGTGTTCATTGGAAGGACTGATGCTGAAGCTGAAACTCCAATAGTTTGGCCACCTGATGTGAAGAGCTGACTCATTTGAAAAGACCCTGATGCTGGGAAAGATTGAAGGCAGGAGAAGAAGGGGATGACAGAGGATGAGATGGTTGGATGGCATCACTGTCTCAATGGACAAGAGTTTGAGTAAACTCTGGGAGTTGGTGATGGACAGGGAGGCCTAGCATTCTGCAGTCCATGGGGTCACAAAGAGTCAGACACGAGTGAGCAACTGAACTGAACTGATACACTAGATATCATGTTAAGTATTTATCATGTTCCCCATGTCTGATTTTCTTGAATATTTTGATCATAGGGTATTGAATTTGGTCAAAGACTTGTTAAGTATCTCTAAATACAGCCATATGACCTTTTCTCCTACACTTATTAATATGGCATATTAATAAGGGATTCATGTGTGCATGCTAAGTCACTTCAGTTGTGTCTGACTCTTTGAGACCTTATGGTCTGTAGCCCACCAGGCTTTTCTGTCCATGGGATTCTCCAGGCAAGAATACTGGAATGGATTGCCATTTCCTCCTCCAGGGGCTCTTCCCCACCCAAAGATCAAATCCACATCTCTTATATCTCCTGCATTGGCAGGCAGATTCTTTACTACTAGTGCCACCTAGGAAAACATTAAAGGATTAACTAGCATTAAAATAACTCAATTCTTGCAATGTAAAAAAAAAAAAATCCCTTGCCTGGATCTTGTTCCTTATTACCTCAAACTCCAGCCTGTGTGTTTAGTCTCCATTTGAGTCCCTCGCTGTTTATTTTTTTAGTCTCAGATACTAGAGTCTTTATCTCTGGGCTCCAACACCAAACTCTGGGTGAGGCTTATTAGCTACTGGAAGGACAAGATTTGCTTCCTCCTGTCTGTTGAGTACAGGATCTAGCACTGAGTTGATCTTTTTAATCTGTGTGCTGTGCTTAGTCACTCAATCACGTCTGACTCTTTGTGATCCCATGGACTGTAGCCTGCTAGAATCCTCTGTCCGTGGGGATTCTCCAGGCAAAAATACTGGAGTGGGTTTCCATGCCCTCCTCCAGGGGATCTTCCCAACCCAGAAATTGAACCCAGGTCCTGCACTGCAGGTTGATTCTTTACCTTTGAGCCACCAGGGAAGCCCAAGAATACTGGAATGGGTAGCCTATGCCCTCTCCAGGGAATCTTCCCAACTCTGGAACTGAAACAGGGTCTCCTTTATTAAATCCTCACATTTAACTTGTAGTATAAGTTGCTATAGGGCTTCCCTGATAGCTCAGTTGGTAAAGCATCTCCCTGCAGTGCAGGAGACCTTGGTTTGATTCCTGGGTTGGGAAGATCCACTGGAGAAGGGATAGGCTACGACTCCAGTATTCTTGGGCTTCCCTTGTGACTCAGCTGTTAAAGAATCCTCTTGCAATGTGGGAGACCTGGGTTTGATCCCTGGGTTGGGAAGATCCCCTGGAGAAGGGAAAGGCTATCCACTTCAATATCTTGGCCTAGAGAATTCCATGGACTGTATAGTCCATGAGGTCGCAAAGAGTCAGACGTGACTGAGCAACTTTCACTTTCATAAGTTGCTATTACATGGAGTAGAAAGTGAGGTTCAGAGCATTTTAACAACTTGCCCAAGCTCACAAAGAAGAAACTAGCAGAGCCAGAGCCAGAATTCAAAGCCAGGATTGACCCCAAAGCCCAGACATGTAGCTGCTCTTCAATATTGCTTCATTTGGCTTCTCAACGTGAACTCCTTGCTTGCCTAGCCCACAGTCCATCTTTGCCTTCAGCATGCTGACTTTTCTTCACTTGAATGACTTTACTTGACCCTAAGGCTGACATAAATTCACTTTTTCCTTTATTAGACAAATAGATCGAGAGCCCACGTTATGGCAGGCATTGTGTTTTGTGCTAAGAATAACATAGTGAATAAGACAAGACCCAGGCTCTGCCCTTGGTGCCTAGTGGAGGAGATGAACAAACAAAAAGTCAATTTCAATGCAGGGTAATCAGTGCAGTGACACAAAGATCTGTATGTAATACCTGGTAGTTAAATTCATGATCCAGAGTCCTTTCAATACTTCCTGCTACTGCCCTGAGCTGGTCCCCTTTGTCTCTCCCCTGTTGAGCTGACACTGGGTCCTCTGAGTCCTTTGCTAGCAGGCTCACTCCCACCCTGAGTGAAGGCAGAAGGGAGGATGGGAGGTCAGCAGCCTCAGGTCACCATCTGCAAGAGTTTATAATTGAGTTCTATTCCCCAGATCTGAAACTCAGTGACTCAGTTGTTACGCCTGGGCTCCTAAGCCTCCTTTGTAGCCTAGGAGGTAAAAGTTCTGGGGTTCTGGGATGCTGATGTTTTAGGTATGAGGTGGCTTGTTGCCAGCAATTTCATCAGAGACTCATAGAGTCTATGAGGGTTTAGCTAAAAGTCCCAAGTGTTGACTAAGTTACCCTCCTTAGTACTTTCTAGGTGTTCTTCAAGATTGAGGCCACTTTATTCTCTTCCTCCAGAGCAGGGGTCCTATAACTGATGGACCATGTGACTCCTGACTTGGACTGGAGTTCAGAGTTCCTTTCTGCCAGGTTTTATTCCCTGTGTGAGATCTCTGATGCGAAGGGTTCCCTGAATCTCGTGTGAACAAGCATGTGGATTACTCTGAGCTTGGGACCATTGGCTGCTCCATCCAGGATCACTCACCACAGCCTGGTCAGTTTGCCCTCAACTTTGTGTGGTATTGGTAATTTTCTTGAAAACATAGAGTTCTAGAAGGAAATATAATCTGTTTCAGAGCAATGATCATATGTGTAAGTAGATGCTCAGTAAATGTGTTGAAAGAATAAAAACAAGTAAAGTTAAAGCCAGAACTGGTACCAGTGTTCAAGTAGCACAGATCCTCACGTGCATCGGTCACCCAATAACCATTTGCTAATTTGAAGCTGTTTGAGTTGGACTACAGTGTATCTGGGGAGATAAGATTTATAGATATGAAACAATTAAAGAGCAATAAAAGATGATACACTTTGGTGTCTCTATATCATATCAACTGGCCTATGGATAAAGGAGATTGCACTAGGGACCAACCAGGGTGAGCAAAAAACTTACAGAAAAGGAAGGACTTGAGATGGGCTTTGCCCATTAATTCACTTCATGCTTTTCCAACTGAGTTTTTCAAATAATTCTACACTAGATATATCACTCTCATCTTACCAAAAAAAAAAAAAAAAAAANAAGGAGATTGCACTAGGGACCAACCAGGGTGAGCAAAAAACTTACAGAAAAGGAAGGACTTGAGATGGGCTTTGCCCATTAATTCACTTCATGCTTTTCCAACTGAGTTTTTCAAATAATTCTACACTAGATATATCACTCTCATCTTACCAAAAAAAAAAAAAAAATTCAGAAAGGCTGAGAAAATGAAATGAGAATTTTGTTCAAATTTGACAAATATTGACTGCCTGCTTTGTGCCACGTTTTACTGCCAAGAATAAAGGATGTGAAACAAATGAAAAAGACACAGTGTCCCCTTTGGAGCACCACAATGGTGTGTTGGGGTTATAAATAAGAAATGAAAAACTATGCAGTAAATTCTAAAACAGAAATATATAATAAGTGCCATAAGAACCCAGTGGACAGGTGTTAAAAACCACCTTTTTGGCCATGACAGGAGTGGGAAGATATCTGTTAGGAAAAATTGTGACATCTTGAAAGATGACCTTTTGTTCCCTTTATTGGGAAGAGAAAGTATCAGAGAGGAAATTGCAAGAGGAAGATTTGTATCTGGAAAGAACACAGTACACATCCATGCTGGACAGAAGGTTAAGGCCAGGCTGTGAAGTGCCTTGCTAAGGTGGATAAGATGTCCAAAAAAGATGTCCTTTTCATTATAGGGGACTGGAATGAAAAAGTAGGAAGTCAAGAGATAACTGGAGTAACAGGCAAATCTGGCCTTGGAGTATAGAATGAAGCAGGGCAAAGGCTAACAGAGTTTTGCCAAGAGAATACACTGGTCATAGCACACAGGTTATTTAACTTATATGCAGAGTACATAATGCAAAATGCTGGTCTGGATGAACCACATGTTGGAATCAAGATTGCTGGGAGAAATATCAACCTCAGATATGCAAATGACACCACCCTCATGGTAGAAAGTGAAGAAGAACTAAAGTGAAAGAGGAGAGTGAAAAAGTTGGCTTAAAACTCAACATTCAGAAAACTAAGATCATGGCATCTGGTCCCATTACTTCATGGCAAATAGATGGGGAAACAATGAAAACAATGAGATACTTTATTTTGGGGGGCTCTAAAATCACTGCAGATGGTGACTGCAGCCATGAAATTAAAAGACACTTGCTCCTTAGAAGAAAAGCCATGACAAACCTAGATAGCATATTAAAAAGCAGAGACATTACTTTGCCAACAAAGGTCCATCTAGTCAAAGCTATGGTTTTTTGAGTAGTCATGTATGGATGTGAGAGTTAGACTATAAAGAAAGCTGAGTGCTGAAGAATTGATGCTTTTGAACCCTGGTGTTGGGGAAGACTCTTGAGAGTCCCTTAGACTGCAAGGTGATCAAATCAGTCAATCCCAAAGGAAATCAGTCCTGAATATTTACTGGAAGGAGTGATGCTAAAGCTGAAGATCCAATGTTTTGGCCATCTGATGTGAAAAACTGACTCATTGGAAAAGATTCTGATGCTGGGAAAGATTGAAGGAGGGAGGAGAAGGGAATGATAGAGGATGAGATGGTCGGATGGCATCACTGACTCAATGGACATGAGTTTGAGTAAACTCCAGGAGTTGGTGATGGACAGGGAAGCCTGGAGTGTTGCAGTCTATGCGGTCACAAAGAGTAGGACACGACTGAGTGACTAAACTGAGAACTGAAAGCCAAGCATGTCATTATATCTCCTGTTCTATATAGATTTGCAAATATGATTCTTTTCTCCCAAATATTAGGCAATTCCACTTTCCATTTTGGCTGTGTTATGGCTTTTTGAATTGCTTCTTCTAGAAGTCAGAGTGGCCTAACAGAAAGCATCCCAAAATTAACTAAACCACAGAGAGGATTCTCCTTCTTTCTTACTCCATGACAATGCACTCCAAGAATCCCAGGTGCTTGTTTCTATTCTGGGAATAGGCTCCAGTTTGGAGATTTGCATGGCCCATTAAATCAGCTCTGTGTCCTGTTGAGCCTTTCCGCTATGAACCCAAAACTCTCCATGTGAACAAGAAGCTGATGGGATTTCCTTCCAGGAAAAATGGAGCCTAGACTAAGCTTAACACATCAGAGTTTCACCCCTCCACAGCAAGTTAAAGGAAATGGTAGAAGTTGGGGACACACATCAGGACTTCTGCTTAATCCTCTGTGGGCTGGACTGTTTTGTGGTAAAGAAAGTCCAGTCCCGGGGCTGACTAAGTTTATAAAATGGCATTCTCCACTCATGGATTTTTATTTGAGAGAAAATACATTTTTCCTTTGCATTATATTATTTTCCATCTTTCCTGAAACATTTATTTTTAACTTCATATCTTCCAAATTTTAGATGGCATAACCAGATTTCTCATCTCCCTTGGTATCTTACCCAGCGCTTCTCAGACTTTAGTGTATATGAATCATTTGGTGAATTTTGTTAAAGAGCACAGTCTGGTTCAGTCGATTGGTGTAGGTTGAGATTCTGCACATCTAACAAGTTCTCAGGTTATGACATTACTACAGGTCTATGGATCACACTACAGGTAGAATTCACACAACCATAGAATTTTGGGCTCCTATGGACCA
The DNA here is from genome assembly GCA_006410675.1 of Oreotragus oreotragus. Lineage (NCBI taxonomy): Eukaryota > Metazoa > Chordata > Mammalia > Artiodactyla > Bovidae > Oreotragus > Oreotragus oreotragus. Next base: position 205,743 of record SJYX01007103.1, on the reverse strand, counting down.
GGCACTGGAAGAAGAAATAAGGAGGCAGAGGAAGAGGACAGAGACGTATTTTACAACCTTGTAACCAGTAATACAATCCTAATTAGCTAATTAGTAAAGCTTGATTTTGTGCTTGTTTGAGATTGATCTAAAGTTGGACTCCATATAATTTTACCTAAGTAAGATTACTAATTCACTTATAAGCAGAGTCTTATAACTTGTAACTCTCCAGGAACCATAAAGTGATCATCATGAACTCTGATTTCCCAAGATTTGTTCCCCTTTTGGGATAAGTGAAATACATACTGATTTGTTCCTAGGGTTGAGTGATTTCCAATCTATTTCAATTCGTGACATAATAGAAAAACACAATGTTGGTATATCACCCTAGGGGAAGCTTCTTGCCTTTTGAGTTGCTACTGGCCATTGGAAAGAAACTGGCCCAGAATGTTTGGAAGGGAGACCCAAACCTTTACATGAAAGTAATCCATACACTCAGCCCCCTGATTGGCAAGCTCTGATTTTGCTATAATTTCTCAGCTTCAGAGACTCATTTTAAATATAAATGGTGAAGATGTTAAAGTATCACTAATGTCACTATCAGTTAAAAGTCAAGTGGAGGGGACTTCCCTGGTGGTCCAATGCAGAGGACCTGGGTTCAACCCCAAATCAGGGAAATAGATCCTGCATGCCAAAAGTAAAGGATCCCTTGTGCTGCAACTATTAATAAGACCCAGCCTGGACAGATTAAAAAAAAAAAAAAAAAAAAAGAGCCCAGAAGAAATTACTTGAGGGCTGACTCAAATAAAGCAGGAATCTGGGAATGACCTAAAGCAGAGCAAAGAAGAGAAGAAATAGAGGACAGGGCCGGAGAGAAGGGAAGGTGGAAAGGCAAGGGTAGCTTCTCCTTCCTTGAATTTTGCCAAAGCCTGCCTGTTTCAATATTGATCACACTTGCCCTCAAATAATTCCCCTTCTCTCAGCAAATATTATGAATCTATATGAAGACCAAAATAAAAACCAAAATGGTAGGAAAAATAGGCAGTAATATCTGATAAACCTGAAAGATTTATCTGCAAATTATCTTCGCAGAGAATTTTTTTTCTTAGTAAGTTAAACAGCAATGACTTTAAATAAAAAAACTACTTTTGCAACATTTCTATGATAGAGAATTAGCACCCAAACCCATGTAGACTGATAATCCCCTCATACAAGACCAGAGTCAGCAAATATTTCTATGAAAGGGCCAGATAGTAAATATTTTAAGCTTTGTGGTCCATGCCATATCTGTAGCAGCTATTTAACTGTTGTGGCATCCATAGACAGTGCAAAAAAATGGCCGTGGATGTGGCCTCATAAAACCTTATGTATTAAATCAGGTGACAGACTGATTTGGCCCTTGAACCAAATCTGTGACCCTGTTTGGACAAAACCTTACATGTTACTGAATCAAAAATAAAAGCTGAGAAATATACTATGTTCATGGATCAGAAGAATCAATATAGTGAAAATGAATATATTACCCACAGCAATCTATAGATTCAGTGCAATGCCTATCAAGCTACCAAGGGTATTTTTCAGAGAACTAGAACAAATAATTTCACAATTTTTATGGAAATACAAAAAACCTTGAATAGCCAAAGCAATCTTGAGAAAGAAGAATGGAACTGGGGGAATCAACCTGCCTGACTTCAGGCTCTACTACAAAGCCACAGTCATCAAGACAGTATGGTACTGGCACAAAGACAGAAATACAGATCAATGGAACAAAATAGAAAGCCCAGAAATAAATCCACATACCTATGGACACCTTATCTTTGACAAAGGAGGCAAGAATATACAATGAAGAAAAGACAATCTCTTTAACAAGTGGTACTGGGAAAACCAGTCAACCACTTGTAAAAGAATGAAACTAGAACACTTTCTAACACCATACACAAAAATAAACTCAAAATACATTAAAGATCTAAACATAAGACCAGAAACTATAAAACTCCTAGAGGAAAACATAGGCAAAACACTCTCCGATATAAATCACAGCAGGATCCTCTATGACCCACCTCCCAGAATACTGCAAATAAAAGTAAAAATAAACAAATGGGACCTAATTAAAATTAAGAGCTTCTGCACAACAAAGAAAACTATAGGCAAGGTAAAAGACAGCCTTCAGAATGGGAGAAAATAATAGCAAATGAAGGAACTGACCAATAATTAATCTCAAAAATACACAAGCAACTCCTGCAGCTCAATTACAGAAAAATAAACGACCCAATCAAAGAGTGGGCCAAAGAACTAAATAGACATTTCTCCAAAGAAGACATGCAGATGGCTAACAAACCCATGAAAAGATGCTCAACATCACTCATTATCAGAGAAATGCAAATCAAAACCACAATGAGGTACCATTTCACACCAGTCAGAATGGCTGCTATCCAAAAGTCTACAAGAAATAAATGCTGGAGAGGGTGTGGAGAAAAGGGAACCCTCTTACACTGTTGGTGGGAATG
>SJYX01007103.1:174272-203204 GCA_006410675.1 Oreotragus oreotragus | reverse complement strand
AAAAAAAAAAAAAAAAAAAAGAGCCCAGAAGAAATTACTTGAGGGCTGACTCAAATAAAGCAGGAATCTGGGAATGACCTAAAGCAGAGCAAAGAAGAGAAGAAATAGAGGACAGGGCCGGAGAGAAGGGAAGGTGGAAAGGCAAGGGTAGCTTCTCCTTCCTTGAATTTTGCCAAAGCCTGCCTGTTTCAATATTGATCACACTTGCCCTCAAATAATTCCCCTTCTCTCAGCAAATATTATGAATCTATATGAAGACCAAAATAAAAACCAAAATGGTAGGAAAAATAGGCAGTAATATCTGATAAACCTGAAAGATTTATCTGCAAATTATCTTCGCAGAGAATTTTTTTTCTTAGTAAGTTAAACAGCAATGACTTTAAATAAAAAAACTACTTTTGCAACATTTCTATGATAGAGAATTAGCACCCAAACCCATGTAGACTGATAATCCCCTCATACAAGACCAGAGTCAGCAAATATTTCTATGAAAGGGCCAGATAGTAAATATTTTAAGCTTTGTGGTCCATGCCATATCTGTAGCAGCTATTTAACTGTTGTGGCATCCATAGACAGTGCAAAAAAATGGCCGTGGATGTGGCCTCATAAAACCTTATGTATTAAATCAGGTGACAGACTGATTTGGCCCATGAGCCAAATCTGTGACTCTGTTTGGACAAAACCTTACATGTTACTGAATCAAAAATAAAAGCTGAGAAATATACTATGTTCATGGATCAGAAGAATCAATATAGTGAAAATGAATATATTACCCACAGCAATCTATAGATTCAGTGCAATGCCTATCAAGCTACCAAGGGTATTTTTCAGAGAACTAGAACAAATAATTTCACAATTTTTATGGAAATACAAAAAACCTTGAATAGCCAAAGCAATCTTGAGAAAGAAGAATGGAACTGGGGGAATCAACCTGCCTGACTTCAGGCTCTACTACAAAGCCACAGTCATCAAGACAGTATGGTACTGGCACAAAGACAGAAATACAGATCAATGGAACAAAATAGAAAGCCCAGAAATAAATCCACATACCTATGGACACCTTATCTTTGACAAAGGAGGCAAGAATATACAATGAAGAAAAGACAATCTCTTTAACAAGTGGTACTGGGAAAACCAGTCAACCACTTGTAAAAGAATGAAACTAGAACACTTTCTAACACCATACACAAAAATAAACTCAAAATACATTAAAGATCTAAACATAAGACCAGAAACTATAAAACTCCTAGAGGAAAACATAGGCAAAACACTCTCCGATATAAATCACAGCAGGATCCTCTATGACCCACCTCCCAGAATACTGCAAATAAAAGTAAAAATAAACAAATGGGACCTAATTAAAATTAAGAGCTTCTGCACAACAAAGAAAACTATAGGCAAGGTAAAAGACAGCCTTCAGAATGGGAGAAAATAATAGCAAATGAAGGAACTGACCAATAATTAATCTCAAAAATACACAAGCAACTCCTGCAGCTCAATTACAGAAAAATAAACGACCCAATCAAAGAGTGGGCCAAAGAACTAAATAGACATTTCTCCAAAGAAGACATGCAGATGGCTAACAAACCCATGAAAAGATGCTCAACATCACTCATTAATAGAGAAATGCAAATCAAAACCACAATGAGGTACCATTTCACACCAGTCAGAATGGCTGCTATCCAAAAGTCTACAAGAAATAAATGCTGGAGAGGGTGTGGAGAAAAGGGAACCCTCTTACACTGTTGGTGGGAATGGAAACTAGTATAGCCATTATGGAGAACAGTGTGGAGATTCCTTAAAAAAACTGGAAATAGAACTGCCATATGACCCAGCAATCCCACTGAGGAAACCAGAATTGAAAGAGACATATGTACCCCAGTGTTCATCACAGCATTGTTTATAATAGCCAGGACGTGGAAGCAGCCTAGATGTCCATCAGCAGATGAATGAATAAGAAAGCTGGGTACATATACACATTAGAATATTACTCAGCCATTACATTTGAATCAGTTCTAATGAGATGGATGAAACTGGAGCCTATTATACAGAGTGAAGTAAGCCAGAAAGAAAAACACCAATACAATATACTAACGCATATATACGGAATTTAGAAAGAAGGTAATGATAACCCTGTACGTGAGACAGCAAAAGAGACACAGATGTATTGAACAGTCTTTTGGACTCTATGGGAGAGGGCGAGGGTGGGATGATATAGGAGAATGGCATTGAAACATGTAAAATATCATATGTGAAACGAACGGCCAGGAAAAAAAAAGTTGAATGTGGAAAAGAAGAAAGTGTATTTACATAAGAGGGCAAGGTGAACCAGAGGTATGAGGATAGATCCTTCCTGACCACCAGATGCTGAACAAAAAATCCTACCCAGGGCTTCTGAAAACAGGTAGTAGCCTGGCAGATTGCCCAGGAGTACAATGTAAGTGGGAAAATGGAAACTTATTTTATGCAAATGTTCTATGAAATGGTCTTTCTTGTCAACTTGGCAGATAGATTTGAAATACTACCATTTTGCATAAGTTTTGAGTTTTTCCCTAAAGCTTTTTCACCAGCCCTTGGCCAGAGCAGTTGTCATGCAGGAGATGATACCGAGAAGCATTAGTCTGCAGAAATACTGAATAGTTGGTATAGGTTGTATTTTCATGTTTTATTAAAATTCTTCTTTTACCACACTCTGATTTATCTCTTTGAGCCTATGAGACTATGTTAATTTGGATGTCTGTGGTTTATGAAGTGGGGATCATCTAGCCATTTAAATTGTGCATTCTGAGTTTCTTAAAAGAGGCCAGATAAATCTCTAAATATTATGATCTCAAAATACAACAGACAGATAAATGAACTTTTTGGGCTTGTAAAAAACCTATGTACACATTTGTTGTACATACTATTCAAATATGTACATATTTAGAAGTCAAATTTTTCTTCCTGTGTGGGCTTACCTACTTTAACTATTAAACTTCATTTGAAATACAAATTAAAGATATCTAAATACAAGTGCTTTTATGTTAATTGCCCAAGTAACAATTTACTTCACTCATTTATGTTTCCACTTTTGTTTTGTTTTCACAGGAAGTGAAATGCCTGTCACCATATAGAACAGTAGGTAAGACTGGGATTTCTTGTTTATAATAAGTGTGTTGTTCACATTATGCCTTTTAACATTTATCCTAAATCAACCCTTTAATCTAGGAGTCTTTGATCCTAGTTTCTTTCTGGAGTCTTCAATACCAGGACTTCCCTCAAGTAATTCTTGTGTAAATCGATATCATGGCTGTTAGAAGGCAATAAATGAACAATGCCACAACTAGTATTTGTAACAACAGGGATTATTAACTTAATTACCTTATCCTTTTGAAATATCTGAGGAAGAATTATGACCTCTGGGATACCAGCAAAAGTCACCTAATCTATTTCTAAAGTTGTAACAGCTAAGTCTCCAGCAGCCATCACTTCGTGGTCTGGCTTATTGCAGCCCCAAATTGAGGCATTTAGCAGTGCTCTGTTGTGAAGTCTAAAGGCATAGTGCTGATTTCAGGAGTTTTGAGTTTCCTTAAAAAGTAAAATTTTACACTTAAATTTTGGGCCCGATATGGAAGAGTCAGTTTTTCATTTTGTCAAGTGAGGGCAATAAACAAAACCCTTTCATCTATTGCACCCACAACTTCAAAAAGGGAAGGGTGTTTGAACACCAAAATAATAAACAGGAAATAATCTCAAACTAAACAGCAGATCCTTACGAAAAAAAAAAAACCACCTCACTATATTGTTTTCACTTTTTCTATTTTAATATAGATTGGGAAGCAAAAGCATATGTGATAAAGAAGACAAGGAACTAGGGAATCTTAAAATCTTACACAGAATTAGAATCATTATTTTCTGTGTTTAGGTTAAATCATTGGAAAGTATTCCTTCATAGTAAGTGAAGTTAAAAGAAGAACTGAGAAGACTTCAGAAAGTTTTCCCCCCTCAAGTACTGTAATTCTATGGGACACATAGCTTCAACAGGATAGGACTTTCCTTAGAATGTCATCCCTAGAATTACAATGCAGGGAAATTTATCTCAATATTTTCTAAACTTTTCATACAGTCAAATGAAAGTCATTATTCAAAAGAGCTATTAATATGGTGATTTTAATTGGTATAACCATATAGCATGGCAGTCTTTCTATATAAAGCAATATTTCCTGGTAAATCTATTTTTAAAATAGTTTAGATGGGAAAACTATAATATCCCATGCAACAAAAAATTTATAGAAGATGTTTTCAGCTCCTTTCCTATCCAATTTCCATTTCCTATCCATTGGCCTCAGGAATATGAGCCAAGTAAAATTTTAAGAGCTCCTGGAAAACAGAAGCTGTGTGTGTGTGTGTGTGTGTGTGTGTGTGTGTGTGTGTGGAAAGAGAGAGAGAGCAAGTGAGAGGAGAGGGGGAGGGGCAGAGGAAGGAGAGGAGGAGGGGAGGGGGAGGGAGAGAGGGAGGGAGAGAGGATGGGGTCTAAGGACTCTAAAACGAAAACATTAAAAATGTCCCTTTTTTGTAATCTTTCTGTCTTCCATAGGCTCTGATACACACATGCTCTGGCTTTGTGGATTTCCCTGTGATAGGCAGTGCTTGACTGATAATGTGCTGAATAGAGGAAATACAGTGGAAGCATTCACTGAAGGAACTTAAATGGTTTGAGAGACACCAAAGCTATCTTATCCTCGGTGTTATCAATGAGGCTGCTATAAACATCAATACCTAATCCATTACATGGTTAAAAAAAAATACAGAGGATACTAATTGGGACTGGACTGGGTGAGAGCCAATGATTCAATACCCTTTGGAGTTGGAGGGTCAGGTTGAGCTAGTAGCACAGCTCAGAGACAGAGTAGAGGTGGGAGGTATCTGTGTGTGGAGTTATGAGTCAGTGCACTTTCAGATAAAACAGTGAGCATCTCGGTATGGACAGTCTTTTGCATAGAGAGATGGGCCATTAAAAAGTGAAATTCCTGCATCTTGAGATTCTACAGCAATACAGGAAATCAACATTAGGATTTGTGGTTTCCTGCAAATGGGGAATCTAAGAGAACACTAAAAAAAAAAAGCCACATGTTTCAACTATCAGCAGAGATGTTACCCAAAGATTTCTCACTCTATAAGTGTCAGGGACAAACATATGGGATAAAACAGGATGTCGAGAATAGTAATTTTAGAAGCTTGGAAGAGGATGTGTGTAAAATATTTGTTTAAAACACTGATGGTAACCTGTCTGAAAAAGTGGGGCTGGATACTGAGTTAATGAAAATAGAATACTGAAAATCATAGCTCATATTTACTGAGGAGTGATTCTGTGTCAGGCACTGTATAAAGGCCTCTATTCAGTTGCTAAATCTGTGCTTCTGAAGGAGGACAGGGGGTTATTAAGGAAATTATTAAAGATAGCTGCCTTATGTTAGAACCACTGGCAAATTTACTATCTTTATTATGCATTCCAGGTGACTAACAGCAATAGACTGTCCTCTGGTTATTAGAAAGAATGAAGTCTAAATACTGAAAAAGGATAAACAACATACAGATAAATATTTTGAAATGACCCAGATTCGGAAAGTCCTAATACATTGCCAAGCTTTCAACATTTTCCTTGCCACAGAATGACTCCTCTGAGAACAAAGTAATTGCTGACTTCAAAGAGCTCTGAGGAAGTTCAGTGGATGGAAAGAATTTGACTAGCAACTGGGTGAATCAAATCTAGAGTTTTTCTATCACTGGTCTGTGTGTGTGTGTGTGTGTGTGTGTGTGTAAAACACATGAATACATCTACAGAATTTAACTTACTACCTGAAGTATTTCTCAAGGTTAAAAATTCACTGGAGAACTGTAATGCTGTCTCCGAGTTGTTCCACAACTGGGCTCCTCCCAGACAACGTTAGTTATGGACTCCATAACTTCCCAAGCCTTACTGGGCCTTGAATCCTGGATAGCTTTAAAAAAAAGTATATATTCACAAACCTAGTCAATCAGACACTCTGGAGTGGAACTGGCATAGGTGAGTATGTATATTTATACAAGTGATGCTGATATCAGTTTGGATGTACTCATTTAATTCAGGTTGGTAGTGAATCTTGAGAACCACTCATCTGAACAGCTCAACTAACACTCAGGTTAAGTGGCTGTTACCTGTTTTTCTTGAAGCTATTTCCTTAACAACAGCAGATCTGGGTAGACACCTCCAAGGCTTTACTTTTAATGGATTGACCTCTCGACACTATCACAGGAGATTCTACTTTGCATTCTTGCCTATCAAAGAACATGTTCCATCATGAAATCCTGAGAGAACCTAGACAATATGGCTTTAGAATGGATGACCTCCGAAGGGATTCGGGGAACCTGACTTAATATCTCCCCTCGGCAAGATGCCAACAATATTCCAAACAAGTGATTCAAACCCGGAAAACGTCTCCAGTGCCACATAAGATGTTACGATTAATCTCTTGGTTCCACTGATTCTTCCTCTTTTGGTCGGTGTCTATACAGTCTCTGGGTTTCTCTCCCACTACAAACCTAGCTTATCAGGCTGTTGGGCTCTCTACTGGACAGAATTACCTGCAAAGGTCAGTGGCAGCAAGGTGCCAGTTGGCAGTCTGGAGACCTTGGCAGTTTAAATTTTTAAGGTCACTGAATCTCACTGGAGGACAGCCCATTATGATTGTTGATTTTCCTCTCTTGAAAATTATTTTGGTAAATCAACCTCCACCAGCATCTCACATGTGTTTGTAAGTCTGGCAGAATAGAGCAAGGCATTTTCAAGATTTCAACATCCAATCCTTTCCTGGAGAGACAGGGCAAATGTACATTTGCTCCCATCCTTAGGGAAATGGCCCCTCCCAAGCAGCTTCAGAGATACCACATTTCCCCTTCCTATCCCAGCCCAGCTTTCCTTTAGGTCTTCCCAGTTATGGAAGTCAGGAAGAATGAATACATTGTTGAACTTATTTGCTAATCAGTTTATCTCAGTATGTATTTCTCATGGCCATGTGCCAAGAGATAGAAAAGGAACCAAGGGGAGAATAAATTTGATATGATTTCTAATGCAAAGTTGAAAGTGATTAGCAGCATTAAAGAAGAACAAAAAATTGCTATAGGAGCTTGGTGGTCAGAGCTTCTATCTCATATTATAGAAGAGAAGTTTGTGGGGAAGATTCTCTTTCCCTCCCTATGGCCAGCCCTCCAGCTCTACAGGGTGTGATAAAACATAAATCCTGAAATGCCTTTGAGGTCTTTTGTCTCAGGAGTCTCTGTGAAAATGTCAGCATTCATGGATTTGAGGAGGATTGAGGCTAGCTTTTCTGTAGAATGCTTCAGATCACCTGCGAGCCTGTTGTATGTAAAGATTCTTACTTGGACCTCAGAGATCCAGATCCACTGGACTGGGCTTAACCCCTCATGTCACCTCCAGGTACATGTACAAAATTCTCCCAGGACGTAGGTCAGTAACTCCCAGTTGAGACACTGATGTCCTTTTCCTTTTGGCTGTTTAGAATCTTTGAGTTAAAATCTTAACTTAAACTGATGCTCAGATCCACAAGAGAGAGAGAGAAAAATAACCATTGAGCACATAACAGCACCCACTTGTGGCCTGTAATTCTCACTGCCATTCATTTCACAGATGTGGACACACACTGAGAAAATGATCAGTGATTGACCTGAGGTCTTAAGTGGTAAATGGTAGACCCTGGTTCTAGACTCAGATCTCCCAACCCCAAAGTCTGGATCATGTTCATGCAGTCTCACGGGGCATATGGTGGTTATTCAGTCAGTATCTGCTGAACGGAATTGAATCAGAGACAAAGCAGTGTTTCCAGAGTGCTGAAGTCCCCAGCTGTGACAGTGGATTCATCTATTTATCTCTGCAATTCTGTCAGTTTTGTCATGAGCATTGGTGAAGAATGCTGCACTCTGGCACGTTTCCCTGGGGCTGGAGCCCAGAATTTGGCACTGAGGCACACGAGTGGCACAGACACAGCCAGGTGATGTCTGCAGGCCATGATGGGGCACTGGAGCCTCAGCCAGCCCTTCATCAAGCCTTTCCTCTTCTCAACTCTGTAATTCTAGGAATGACTGAGGTGCAGTGTGCTACTGGCAAAACACCAGATCTTTTTCAAGCTCTACTTGTTGACGTGTAGAGAAAGGGGAAAAGCCACCTTCTAAGGTTCTACTGCTTTTTTCCCCTCAAATGTGCCTTTATCTGTAATGTTTGCATTAGCAGAACTCACACCCTATTCAAACAGGTTACACCTTCCAGAAAAGGCACAAACATCATGAGTCATCAAGGAAGCAGAGAAGTTTGCACTTGTAGGTTGCTATAGAATTTTCTGTAGTACGTACTAATATCTACAATGAAGTTTTCTTTCAGCATATTAATATCACTTTTATCTTTCATTTGGTGTAACTTCCATTCATTATAGAATGTTATTACAATAGTCTACAAATCAACTGCAGTAGAAAGAAAATGATTTAAATATTAGGTAGCTAAATTGACTAATGTCTACATAGAAAGTTGTGGTTTGAGGTATAGTCAGATCAAAATAATTCTATCAATTTTAAATTAGTATTAGTATTCTCATCGAATTTTTCTGTAACCTGAGACAAAAAATGTTTATAAGCTTTATTTCCCCTTCATGGTTCCCCTTTATCTTGATGATTTGGATCTTTCGGCTTCCCTCCTCAATGCTGTGATTCACTGGTTTCCTGTCATTTCACCCTGCAGGGTCTGGTTTTCCCATTGGGGGAGCCTGCCATGACTTCTCAGCAACAAAATTAGCCTGGAGTAACTTGGGGCTGAGACGGCGGCTCCCTGATTCATTTCTGTCTACAGGGAGATGGCCACGACCAAACAAAACAGCCAGAAGGAAAAGCCACCAGGTCCTCCTGTATCTGGACAGCCCAGATGTTATTTACAGCTTTGTTTATGAAGCAGTTTCTTGACTCTCCTGGCCAGGATCCACACACTTTGTCATTTTAGAGCACACACGTCCTGTCACATGGTAACGATGTGCCCTGAACAAGTAAACAGGCTGTAAGACTATCATAGGGGAGAAAAGTTTTTTAGCATAACACCCTGCTCTTCCCCTAGTTCTATAAAAGACAAAGGAAAGCAGAGACTGAAAGAGCGAACTGAAAGTTTTCTTAATTTTAGTTTTTCAACTCACCACAATCCTTGCAGCCATTTTGAAACTCCTACTATGTGCAAAGTGCTATGAATAAAGAAGTTGGCTAGTTCAGGAGCCCAACACTCAAGACCCTCCCATTCCAGTGAAAGGCAGGCACTAATAAACACAGGGAACCCACATACAACCTGCAGGTGAAGTGGGTGTAATGCTTGGGATGGGGGTACAAATACTCCTTATAGAGTTATTATAAATAATACTGTGGAGGTAGGGACAGGACCTTCCTCAAATTAAGAGAAGGATTCATTAAATTAAAGTCTGTCCCTACAGTGGAGGGCTATGCTGCCCTGTTTGCTGCCATTACCACCAGAAATCTCCCCAGCCAAACCGCCTCTCCAGCCTCTGGCCATGGTGGTGTACATTCTGTAGTCTGAGGCAATCTCCTACTGTTCTGATCATCCCCAGGGCATTCCATCTTGCTGTCGTCAGCAGAATCCTCTGCATCTTCTGCATCTTCAGCTTATACTCTGAACATTTTTGTTGTACTTGAAACCTGAATATTTTCTGATGAAGGTACACCCGACTCCTAGAGGGTAGCTGATATGTTCTCATGCCCTAAATCCCACAGCACCTGGGATGAGAGTCGCCTTGCTCTTCCCTCCAATTCACTATTCCTTTTCATTCTTATATGCCATAAGGTATCACCTGCTGTCTATCCTCTCTGAGGTAACACTGACAACCTGATCATTTTTCCTCAGTCTTTAAGGATCTCAGCACATCACTTACTACTTTCCCATCCTTGTGGATTTTACCACCTCCCATCAAAGATTTAGCTAAATGTGCTGTCCTTGATCTTGTCCACAGTTTCTTGATTTCATCAGTTCTGATGGCCTTTTCCTTTATAACACCCCTTCCAACCTTTTCCATGGTTATGCCCTAGAATTTAAAATTATCAGTTCATACACTGCCTCCTAAATTTCAAGCTTCCCACTCTCTGTTCATCACCAGCTACTTTTCAGAGTCAGTTATTGTAGTATCCTTCCTCTATTACTTTGTCCATATAGAGTTCACTAATCCACTGAATATATCATGTTTCAGTGCCCATGATCCACCTCACTACACATCCTGGGAGCACTTTCCCTTCTAGAATCTATGGTTCATGGCTATAATCACTTCTTCACAAATACGCTCAACCCCTGTTGTGAGTTGGACCGTATCGCCCCAATGTTCGTGTCCACTCAGAGCCTTAGCATATGACTTCATTTGGAAACAGAGTCTTTGCAGATGTAACTGGTGAAGATGGGACACACTAGATTAGGCAGAGTCCTAAATTCAAGACGGGTGCTCTTATAGAAAGAGAAGAACACACAGAGGCACAGACACAGGCAGCAAGACCCTATGAAGATGGAAGCAGGGAAGGGAGTTATGTTGCCACAAGCCAAGTAATGAATGAAACCACGAGAAGGAAGGAGAGAACTGGACGGTTTCTTCCTCAGAGCCTCAAGAAGGAATCGGTCCTCCTGATACCTTGATTTCAGACTTCTGGTGTCTCAACTGTGAGAGAATAAATTTTTGTTGTTTTAAGCCACCAAGTTTGTGGTAGCATTTTTATGGCAGTTGCAGGAAACTAATATAACTCTCTTAATCTGTATTATACTCTTATAGCAAAAATCTTGATAATGATTAAACCTCATTCTCTACTTTCTCTGTCCCTGCTTCCCTAATAGCTCAATTGGTAAAGAATCTGCCTTCAGTGCAGGAGACCCCAGTTCAATTCCTGGGTTGAGAAGATCCACTGGAGAAGGGATAGACTTTTGGTTCAGTTCAGTCACTCAGTCATGTCCGACTCTTTGTGACCCCATGGGCCACAGCATGCCAGGCCTCCCTGTCCGTCACCAACTCCCAGAGTTTACCCAAACTCATGTCCATTGAGTCGGTGATCCCATCCAACCATCTCGTCCTCTGTTATCCCCTTCTCCTCCCAGCCTTCAATTTTTCCCAGTGTCTTTTCAAATGAGTCGGCTCTTTGCATCATTCTTGGGCTTCCCTTGTGGCTCAGGTGGTAAAGAATCCCCAGCCATAATGTGGAAGACCTGGGTTTGATCCCTGCGTTGGGAAGATCCCCTGGAGAAGGCAATGGCTACCCATTCCAGTATTCTGGCCTGGAGAATTCCACGGACTCTATGTATAGTCCATGGGGTTGCAAAGAGTCAGACATGAGTGAGCCACTTTCACTTTCTGTCCCTGTACCTCANATGTGGAAGACCTGGGTTTGATCCCTGCGTTGGGAAGATCCCCTGGAGAAGGCAATGGCTACCCATTCCAGTATTCTGGCCTGGAGAATTCCACGGACTCTATGTATAGTCCATGGGGTTGCAAAGAGTCAGACATGAGTGAGCCACTTTCACTTTCTGTCCCTGTACCTCACTGGATAGATTTCAGGTGAAAGAAAACTCACAAACTTACTAACTGGTTTAATTTTGCAACTTTGACCACCAATCAAATGTCTCTTGACATTTTCTGGTAACTCAGCTGCATTTTGTAGTACATTCCTCCTATTCTCTGGGGCAAATATTTCCCAGTTTCTTTTCAGTCCCAAATTGGTGACTTGCCTCTCACGACACCAAGAAAATAGAAGTAATGAGAAGAGAAAGAATTCTTCTGTCCACTAAATCTACAAACCTACCTGCATTTGTACACCTATTTTTCTATTTTTTTCTTCCTGTTTCACTCATTTAATACATAAGTATTTATGAAGGGTACTCCCCCCAGGCAACATTATGACATCTGGAGAGAGCAAAGTCCCTTCTCTTCTGATGATCATATTCTTGGATAGAAGACAAACAGTAACTTAATAAAAATATGTATATTCAATGTAATATTAGACAGGAAAGGGATTACAAAGGAAAGTAAGGCAGTATCCATAGGCAGGGTACAATTTTAGGAAGGATGTTCAGGAAAGATATCCCTGATATGTCTGAGCAGAGATCTGAATAAAGTGAGGAATGGATGAACTGTCTGTACTTCCTTCTAAGACTAACAATCTCTGTTCTGGATCCCATCCCCCTTGTCCTATTGAGGACAAGTAGACCTTTTCCCTACAATTTTCACCCAAAGTTTGCATTACTAATCTCTCCTTCTTTACTTGGTCATGTTCATCAAATTACAAATATGGTGAAATATCTGCCATCTTGTAAAAAAAAAGCGCTCCTGGAATCCACATCCCCATTATTTTGGTCTTCTTTGGTATAACGAAAGTGAAAGTTGTTCAGTCGTGTCCTATTCTTTGTGACCCCACGGACTATACAACCCATGGAACTGTCCAGGCCAGAATGCTGGAGTGGGTAGCCTTTCCCTTCTCTAAGGGATCTGCCCAACCCAGGAATGAACCCAGGTCTCCCACATTGCAGGCAGATGCTTTACCAGCTGAGCCACCAGGGAAGCCCTTCTTTGGTAAAAAAAAAAACAAAAAAAAAACTCCCCCAAAGAGTTTCAATATTAACCAATTCACCTCAAGTCACTCCAATATTTTTTCATTCCTATCAACAATTTCTATCATGCCAATTGCAAAGTCAATTTTTAACCCTAATCTTATTTTTTAAATAGCATTTGAGAGTTGATTACAAACCCTCTTTTAAAAAACATTTCCTTCAGTAGACGTCTCAGATACTCCAACCTCCACACCTTTCTCTACCTTCATCGAACTCTCCTGATCAGTGTCTAAATATCTAAGTGTTGGCACATCCCAGGGTTGAATCCTCAAAACTCTCTGTCTCCGCACCTATACTCCTGTGTGAGGCAATGTCATCCTGCCTCCCTGCTTTAAAAACCATCCATATGCTGCTGACTCAGATTTTATCTCCAGGCTATCAGAGCACCAAACTCATGAGTATCTAATTTCCTACTCAAGATTTCTACTAATTGGCATATTGAATTTAGTGTGTACAAAACCAAACTTGATTTCCTTTACTAACAAGTTCAATGCTTTCCCACTTTTCCCATCTCACTCAACCATAGTGGCTCAGCCCCAAATGTTAGATTTTCATTATCCTAAGCTCCTTTGTGTCTTTCTATATCCAAATCTAGCACCAAGGCCCATGAGCATCGCTTTCAAGTCATGCCCTTCTTTCAGCATGTCTATGCTGATATCCTAAGCCCAAACCTCTGCTGTCTCTCTCAGTTCAGTTCAGTTGCTCAGTAGTGTCTGACTCCTTACGACCCCATGGACTGCAGCACACCAGGCTTCCCTGTCCAACACCGACTACCAGAGTTTACTCAAACGCATATCCATTGATGCCATCCAACCATCTCATTCTTGTCCCCTTTTCCTGCCGCCTTCAATCCTTCCCAGAATCCAGTCTTTTCAAATGAGTCAGTTCTTCGCATCAGGTGGCCAAAGTACTGGAGCTTCAGCTTCAGTATCCGGTCCTTCCATTGAATATTCAGGATTTTCTTTAGGATTTTCTTTAGGATTGACTGGTTTGATCTTCTCACAGTCCAAGGGATTCTGAAGAGTCTTCTCCAGTATCACAGATCAAAAGCATCAATTCTTCGGCACTCAGCTTTCTTGATAGTTCAACTCTTACATCCATACATGACTACTCCAGAAACCATAGCTTTGACTAGACGGACCTTTGTTGGCAAAGTAATACCTCTGCTTTTTAATATGCTGTCTAGGTTGGTCATAGCTTTTCTTCTAAGGAGCATGCATCTTTTAATTTCATGGCTATAGTCACCATCTGCAGTGATTTTAGAGCCCCCCAAAATAAAGTCTCTCACTGTTTCCATTGTTTCTCCATCTATTTGCCATGAAGTGATGGGATCAGATGCCTTGATTATAGTTTTCTGAATGTTGAGTTTTAAGCCAAATTTTTCACTTTCTTCTTTCACTTTTATCAAGAGGCTCTTCAGTTCTTTGCTTTCTGCCGTAAGGGTGGTGTCATCTGTATATCTGAGGTTATTGATATTGCTCCCAGCAATCTTGATTCCAGGTTGAGCTTCATCCAGCCCAGAATTTTGCATGATGTACTCTGCATATAAGTTGAATAAGCAGGTGGCAATATGCAGCCTTGATGTATTTCTTTCCCTATTTGGAACCAGTCTATTGTTTCATGTCCAATTCTAACTGTTGCTTCTTGACCTGCATACAGATCTCAGGAGACAGGTTAGGTAGTCTGGTATTCCCATCTCTTGAATAATTTTCCACAGTTTGTTGTGATACACACAGTCAAAGGCTTTTGCATAGTCAATAAAGCAGAAGTAGATGTTTTTCTGGAACTCTCTTGCTTTTTCTAAGATCCAATGGATGTTGGCAATTTGACTGATGGCTCCTCTTCCTTTTCTAAATCCAGCTTGAATATCTGGAACGTCACGCTTCATGTACTGTTGAAGCCCGGCTTGGAGAATTTTGAGCATTACTTTGCTAGTGTGTGAGATGAGTGCAACTGTACCATATAGTCTGATCTCAAGATGGTGGAGTATAAGGACATGCACTCATCTTCTGTGAGAAGTCCAAAGTTACAACTTGCTGCTGAACAACTGTTGACAGGAGAATGTTGGATCCCACCAAAAAAATACCCCATACCCAAGGGCAAAGGAGAAGCCCCAGCAAGATGGCAGGAGGGGCAAAATAACTTTTAGAATCAAACCCCATACCTGCCAGAGCTACTCAGAGGGCTCAAACAAAACCTATGCACACCAGGAGATCCCACAGAGATTGAGCCATACCTGCCTTTGAGCATTTGAGTCTCCTGCAGGGGTATGGGTCAGCAGTGGCCTGTCGCAGGGGCAGGGGCTCTGGGTGCAGGAAACCTGGGTATGGCATAAGCCCTCTTGGAGGAGGTCACCATTAACCCCACCATAGAGCCACCAGAACTTANTACCTGCCTTTGAGCATTTGAGTCTCCTGCAGGGGTATGGGTCAGCAGTGGCCTGTCGCAGGGGCAGGGGCTCTGGGTGCAGGAAACCTGGGTATGGCATAAGCCCTCTTGGAGGAGGTCACCATTAACCCCACCATAGAGCCACCAGAACTTACAGGACTGGGGAAACAGACTCTTGGAGAGCATAAACAAAACCTTGTGCTCACCAGGATTCAGGAGAATGGAGCAGTAACCCCACAGGGAACTGACCCAGACTTGCCCTTGAGTGTCCAGGAATCTCCAACAGGAATGGGTCAGCAGTGGCCTGCTGCAGGGTTGGGGGCACTGAGTGGGGCAGTGCATGCACGGGACCTTTTGAAGGAGGCCCCCATTATCTTTATTACCTCCATCATAGTTTGGCTCCAGGTCAAACAACAGGGAGGAAACACAGCCCCACCTATCAACAGAAAGTTGGATTAAAGATTTACTGAACATGGCCCCACCCATCAGAACAAGACCCAGTTTCCCCCTCAATCACTCTCTTCCATCAGGAAGCTTCCATAAGCTTCTTATACCTATCCATCAGAGGGAAGACAGAATGAAAACCACAATCACAGAAAATTAATCAGACTGATCACATGGACCTCAGCCTTGTCTAACTCAATGAAACTATGAGCCATGATGTGTAAGGCCACCCAAGACAGACGGGTCATAGTGAAGAGTTCTGATAAAACATAGTCCACTGGAGAAGGAAATGGCAAACTACTTCAGTATTCTTGCCTTGAGAAGCCCATGAACAGTATGAAAGTCTCTCTCTAGGTAGGCAATAAATTTCCTGATTGGTTTACCATCAGCTTAACTTGCCCTACTTCCATTGTTTATTCCCCACACATTATGAATGGCCCTATGAAGACATGAATCAATCACGTCATTCCCCTGTACAAAATACTCTACAGACTTTCCATTATACTCAGAATCAAATCTAAAGCACCTGTCCTGCATGACCTGACCTGGCCCCTTACCAATCTCTCCAACCTCATTTCTCATCATTCTGTTCCAGTCAGCCTCAGCATTCTGATGGACACCACCAGAACAAGTGTGTCTAACTCAAAGTCTTGTCTATGCTTCTCTCTACCTAGGAAGCTTTTCTCTTTTATTATCTACATGGCTTATTCTCTTATTTCATTCAAGATTTTTTTTCAAATTATGCTTTCTTCAAAGAGGGCTTATCTTACCATATTATTTAAAATAACATTGTATCTGCATCCTATCCAATCATTTTATACCTCCTGTGGTGGTTTAGTTGTATCCAACTCTTGATCCCATGGACTGTAGCCCTCTAGGCTCCTTTGTCCACGGATTTCTCAAGCAAGAATGCTGGAGTGGGTTGTCATTTCCTTCTACAGGAGATATTCCCAGCTCAGAGATTGAACACGAGTCTCCTACATTGCAGGTAGATTCTTTACCAGTGAGCCACTAGGGAAGCCCTTATATCTCCTAACTTGCTTAATACTCCTAACTGGCCAGTATATAGTACTTGATATTACATATTATGTTTATTTTATTGTTGGTTTATTATGTCTTTCCTGCTAGAATATAAATATCAAATGGTAGGAAGTTCATCTTATTCATGATTTGAATGCTAGAATTTAGAACATGTTGTCATCAGATAAATATTTGTTTAGTTAATTGAGAAAGAATATTTTATGAAAAACTTAAATGCATGGAGCAAATTTATAAAATAAAGTTTATAATCAAAATTGCTATTAATCACTAAATAGGTTCCAGGCAGTTTGCTGAGTGCTTTACAAATATTTTAAATTCTTATATTAACCTCATAGCTAAGGGTATTATAACCTCCATGTAGCATATGAAGGAAGTAGAGTTATAGTAATAGGTCAAAGAACTGAAATTCTAACCTAGATTTGTTTGGTTCCAAAAAATCAAAATCAGGATACAAAATCAGTTCAGTTCATCATCTGCATATCTGAGGTGACTGACATTTCTCCCAGCAATCTTGATTCCAGCTTGTGCTTCTTCCAGCCCAACCATAGAAATGTTTATTCAAGCTGCCCCTCAGCAGGCTAAGCATGGCAGCCATCAGGACCAACAGGTTTCAGATAATAGGTAGCACTGAAAAACAGATCTAGCAGCTTTCACCAAAGGACTAGTGTGAGACCAGGATGACCTTTTGCCTTGATCCCACAAGGACACATAAGTCACACATCTCCTTCCATACACTTGGAGATACCCTTAAGGGGCATGGGCTCTTTGAGAGTTCAAGCATTTTAATGAAAGTAACACACTATTACTAAATATTTTTTAATAACCAAATTTCAATAATATAATTTTTATCTACAAAGCAGTTGAGTTTATATGTAAAAAATATGTTGTTGCTGCTGCTGCTGCTGCTAAAGTCACTTTAGTCGTGTCTGACTCTGTGTGACTGCATAGACAGCAGCCCACCAGGCTCCGCCATCCCTGGGATTCTCCAGGCAAGAACACTGGAGTGGGTTGCCATTTCCTTCTCCAATGCATGAAAGTGGAAAGTGAAAATTGAAAGTGAAGTCGCTCAGTCGTGTCCGACTCTTAGCGACCCCATGGATTGCAGCCCACCAGGCTCCTCTGTCCATGGGATTTTCCAGGCAAGAGTACCAGAGTGGGGTGCCATCTTCTTCTCTGAAAACTATGTTAGTTACAGACAAAATTACAGAGCTACAATTTCTCAGCACATCTGAATATATGACACGACAACCTTTGTATAATCTTTTGTTTAAACAGGCTTTGCAGCCCACCAGGCTCCTCTGTCCATGGGATTTTCCAGGCAAGAGTACCAGAGTGGGGTGCCATCTTCTTCTCTGAAAACTATGTTAGTTACAGACAAAATTACAGAGCTACAATTTCTCAGCACATCTGAATATATGACACGACAACCTTTGTATAATCTTTTGTTTAAACAGGCTGAAATCACTTCTAGCTACATTCAAACTTAATTTTATTCCTTGTAAGGGGCTTCCCAGGTGGTGCTAGTGGTAAAGAACCAGTTTCCCAATGCAGGAGACATAAGAGACGTGAATTCGATCTCTGAGTCAAGAAGATCCCCTGGAGGAGAGCATGGCAACCTACCCTTGTATTCTTGCCTGGAGAATCCCACAGATAGAGGAGTCTGATGGGCTATGGTCTATAGGGTTGCAAAGAGTTGGACACAACTGAAATAACTTAGAACACATTCATTCCTTATAAATGTATATTATTAATTATAGTACAAAACTAAAGATATAGGGGGAAATTGTTTTGTCACAAGTTTTATTTTTTCAATGCACACGACTCTAATGCAACTTTTATGCAGCACTTTGATCATCTATGTCATATGTTGTTTGATTCTTTGCACCTGTGGCAGAGACCTGGCTTCAGTAAAACTGTTAAGTAATTCTACAAGTTTGGTAGAGGGAGAAGAAAGCCAGAACTAAAGAATGCTTATTATTTATGCTTATGTGAAAAAATACTGGCAGCTAGAGAGAGAGCAGAGGGCATTAGAGTAAGCGCTGAGACACTAGAATGGCCTGTTGGTCACCACAGTCTCCATCTCAGGGCAGTGATTTTCCATGGATACAAAGGACAGTCAAGGGAGCAGTGGAATGAAGGATTGTCATATCTCCAATGCACAGCCATAGTGGGTGCTGGAGGGCCAGCAAGTGCCTAAAGACGGAGACTGACACGGAGGCATTACCATGGCCCCGTGGCTATGCTGTCATGGTCCATTTTGCTGACTCATGGAGGGCATCCATCTTGTAGTCATGACTGATCCAGTGGTTGAGGACTGAAAGCGTTTCTAAAACTATTTCAAGCAGTAGAAGGATATGATGAGAAGGAAAAGAGTTTTCTTTTTGGCATGGACTCAACTGGTTGTGTGCTGAGAGAAGAGACAGGTAAGAATGTATCATTTTAGCCCATATATTTCATACTGCTCTCATTCTTGAGTTAGGATGAATAACTTCCAGAATAACTAACTTGTCAGATTTTCAAAGACTCAAATTTAGAGGCATACTGGGTATCACTAAATTAGCCTCTCGCCTGCAATAGAAAACTGCTCCTGGCTCCCTGCTCTCTACCATTTAGAGGACTTTCACTCCAGCAGCCCTGCCATGTATGGGAGCCCACTTCCTCAGAAAGGGACATGTTCTTTCTGGACCAACTCCTGTCTTTATTGCAAGGGAGTCTGATACTTGATTCATGTGGTTTGTGTCCTGTTTGACCACTGAGATGGCCTGGAGCAAGTTTTTCCCCATCTGAAGAGCTCTCTTGCCCTCATCTGGATTCTTTTCTCTATGTTCAATTGCTATCTCTGTTGACTTTTACTATAACCTGTCCAAATCCTGCTAATATTCTTGTAGAATTATCTTTTCTGACTTATATATTGTTGCCTTGAAATTCACCTGTACTTTGTTAAAGTTTATATTAAATCCCACCTCTTTTGTGGTTTGTGTCCTGTTTGACCACTGAGATGGCCTGGAGCAAGTTTTTCCCCATCTGAAGAGCTCTCTTGCCCTCATCTGGATTCTTTTCTCTATGTTCAATTGCTATCTCTGTTGACTTTTACTATAACCTGTCCAAATCCTGCTAATATTCTTGTAGAATTATCTTTTCTGACTTATATATTGTTGCCTTGAAATTCACCTGTACTTTGTTAAAGTTTATATTAAATCCCACCTCTTTAAAAAAAAAAACTATCTCTAAAAATTATACTAAAATGTTAAAAAGTGTCAAAAATGTTTATAATTAAATTTAATGCAATTCAGAGTACACAATATTAGATTCACCACAAGCTCTAAGAAATAAATGAGCAAAATAGTTAAAATTCCAATACCTGAAAGTTATACGATATAACTGAAGATAAGGAAGACGAGCTTTTCTTCCTTTCTTTTTTTAGGAAGAGATTTGACAATCATTTCTTAGTCTTTTTAATTAATGACAAAGTCTATTCAACTTCTTAAATAATTTTAAAAGTTTATTTCTACCTCTGTTTTCCTACCATCACTCTTGGTTCAGATTTCATTATTTCTTAACTGCATTCTTATGAAATTAAAGAAGGTAGAGGAAAAAAGATCAGTTACTGGGGACTCACTCTGTGCTAGGAAGTTTGTCACATGAGGATTTAGGAATGAATCACGCATGGTTCTTTTTATAAAGGAGCTCACAATCTAAAGAGGAGATGGACATGCAAACAAGTGATTAGAATCTAAAGAGGAGAAGGACATGCAAACAAGTGATTAGAACAACAGCAACAGTAGAAGACACGTATGAGTGTTGAGGAAGGAGTCATTAAACTCTGTCTTGGGATGCTGGAGAATGCTTTCCAGAAGTCACTTTTCAGTTGGCAGTAAGGAAGAGGTCAAGGCATTCCAGGAAGAAGTAACAGTAGATGCCTGGCCTGCTGTGGATGACCTGGCCCCTCCTAACTTCTCCATCCTCCACCTCATACTCATGACTCAGACACTGTCAAAATGCTTGTTTCCCCTGTACAGTTCCATGTGGTTTTACGACTTTTTACTTTTGCATCTGCTGTTGTATTTCCTCCTTTATCCTGTAAGTGATGATAGGTAGGGAAGATTTTTGAGCAAGAGATAAACATGATCAAACTTTATTTTAGAGATATTATTACTGTGGTTCTGTTGAGGCTGAACCTAGGGGTGGAAAGACTATATGTAGAGAAATCAATTACAATACTACTGTAAGCGCTAATAAGATTAAACTAGAGCAATTGTCATGGAAAGGACAGGATGAATATACAAGATGTTAAAAAGGTAGATTCGATGGATAAAGACAATATGGTACATATATATGATGGAATATTAGTCATAAAAAGAACAAAATAATGCCATTTATAGAAACATGGATGCATTTTGAGAATATTATACTAATGAAGTCAGAAAGAGAAAGACAAATGCCACATATGGAATCTAAAGTATCACACAAATGAACTATCTACAAAACAGAAATGGATTCACAAACATAGAGATCAGACTTATGGTTGCCAAGGGGGAGGGGAGAGGGAGAGAGATGGACTGGGAAAGTGGAGTTGGCAGATGCACACTATTGCATTGAGAATGGATAAACGCCAAGATCCTACTATATAGTACAGGGAACTATATCCAATATCCTGTGATAATGGAAAATATGAAAAGAATGTAAAACCGTATATGTGTAAAACTGAGTTACTTTGCTGTACAGTGAATATTGGCACAACCTTGTAAGTCAACTATACTTCAGTCAAAAAAAAAGTGATGGGAGAAACCAAGAGAACATTGTAAAGCAGTTATCCTCCAATTAAAACAAAAAAAGTGGATTTAAAAGTGATCATGATGATTTATTGAGTGGGATGAATAGGGAAAAGAAGAAATAGAATGACATGAGGGGAATTTAAGATGCCCCTTAGAATTCTGCCTTGAGACATTGGGTGATCAGCACTTCACCTGCCAAGGTAGGGAATATAGGAGGAAGGGCACATTTGGGGGAAAGATTAATTCTATCTTGGTTATAAGCATCAAGGGAGTCTTTCAGGTGGAGATGACAGTAAGTAGCTGGATTTCAGACTAGACTTCAGGAAAGAAATCTGGATTAGGGATTGGTACTGAGAAGCATCATCAAGTAGATGACGGTTAAAATCAAGGAAATACATTTAAAAAGTAGAGAAAATAAGAGTAAAACTCATGGTAGACTCCTAAGAGAAGGGATTCACGGGCCACTGCTGTGGTGGAATCTATTCTTGGAGTATCATAACGGGACAGAATGCTACAGTTCCCCAAATAAAGTGGATTTCAATTTCTCCAACCTGTGTGACTGAGAATGATTCTTACAGCATGGGGGAGGTCCAGCCTCTCAAACTGAGCCCATTATGTACTTGCTATTCCGAAAACAGGAGTGTCTGGAGACAAGAAACCTTCCTGAACGTGCAACTTGAGAGGATAGTTTGTAGTTTAATGAATAAGGTGCTTTCCTCTCTAAGTAATGACAATAAGCCTTGCAAACTAAGATAAGAAGTTATGAAATGATTTTGAATGGAAGAAAAGATGTGATATATAATCAATATGAAAAAAATCTTCACAGTCTGATAAAAGAGGTATAAAAAATGTCTGTATTTCTCTAGTTACTGTCCTAAAAACAGCANTAGAATCTAAAGAGGAGAAGGACATGCAAACAAGTGATTAGAACAACAGCAACAGTAGAAGACACGTATGAGTGTTGAGGAAGGAGTCATTAAACTCTGTCTTGGGATGCTGGAGAATGCTTTCCAGAAGTCACTTTTCAGTTGGCAGTAAGGAAGAGGTCAAGGCATTCCAGGAAGAAGTAACAGTAGATGCCTGGCCTGCTGTGGATGACCTGGCCCCTCCTAACTTCTCCATCCTCCACCTCATACTCATGACTCAGACACTGTCAAAATGCTTGTTTCCCCTGTACAGTTCCATGTGGTTTTACGACTTTTTACTTTTGCATCTGCTGTTGTATTTTCTCCTTTATCCTGTAAGTGATGATAGGTAGGGAAGATTTTTGAGCAAGGGATAAACATGATCAAACTTTATTTTAGAGATATTATTACTGTGGTTCTGTTGAGGCTGAACCTAGGGGTGGAAAGACTATATGTAGAGAAATCAATTACAATACTACTGTAAGCGCTAATAAGATTAAACTAGAGCAATTGTCATGGAAAGGACAGGATGAATATACAAGATGTTAAAAAGGTAGATTCGATGGATAAAGACAATATGGTACATATATATGATGGAATATTAGTCATAAAAAGAACAAAATAATGCCATTTATAGAAACATGGATGCATTTTGAGAATATTATACTAATGAAGTCAGAAAGAGAAAGACAAATGCCACATATGGAATCTAAAGTATCACACAAATGAACTATCTACAAAACAGAAATGGATTCACAAACATAGAGATCAGACTTATGGTTGCCAAGGGGGAGGGGAGAGGGAGAGAGATGGACTGGGAAAGTGGAGTTGGCAGATGCACACTATTGCATTGAGAATGGATAAACGCCAAGATCCTACTATATAGTACAGGGAACTATATCCAATATCCTGTGATAATGGAAAATATGAAAAGAATGTAAAACCGTATATGTGTAAAACTGAGTTACTTTGCTGTACAGTGAATATTGGCACAACCTTGTAAGTCAACTATACTTCAGTCAAAAAAAAAGTGATGGGAGAAACCAAGAGAACATTGTAAAGCAGTTATCCTCCAATTAAAACAAAAAAAGTGGATTTAAAAGTGATCATGATGATTTATTGAGTGGGATGAATAGGGAAAAGAAGAAATAGAATGACATGAGGGGAATTTAAGATGCCCCTTAGAATTCTGCCTTGAGACATTGGGTGATCAGCACTTCACCTGCCAAGGTAGGGAATATAGGAGGAAGGGCACATTTGGGGGAAAGATTAATTCTATCTTGGTTATAAGCATCAAGGGAGTCTTTCAGGTGGAGATGACAGTAAGTAGCTGGATTTCAGACTAGACTTCAGGAAAGAAATCTGGATTAGGGATTGGTACTGAGAAGCATCATCAAGTAGATGACGGTTAAAATCAAGGAAATACATTTAAAAAGTAGAGAAAATAAGAGTAAAACTCATGGTAGACTCCTAAGAGAAGGGATTCACGGGCCACTGCTGTGGTGGAATCTATTCTTGGAGTATCATAACGGGACAGAATGCTACAGTTCCCCAAATAAAGTGGATTTCAATTTCTCCAACCTGTGTGACTGAGAATGATTCTTACAGCATGGGGGAGGTCCAGCCTCTCAAACTGAGCCCATTATGTACTTGCTATCCCGAAAACAGGAGTGTCTGGAGACAAGAAACCTTCCTGAACGTGCAACTTGAGAGGATAGTTTGTAGTTTAATGAATAAGGTGCTTTCCTCTCTAAGTAATGACAATAAGCCTTGCAAACTAAGATAAGAAGTTATGAAATGATTTTGAATGGAAGAAAAGATGTGATATATAATCAATATGAAAAAAATCTTCACAGTCTGATAAAAGAGGTATAAAAAATGTCTGTATTTCTCTAGTTACTGTCCTAAAAACAGCAACACTGTCTTGTCAACACAATGCATCGCTGAAGTTGACAAGTAGGGAATATCTTGGGATAGTAAAGACAGACAAAAGCATCAACTGTAGTGAAATAAAAGTCTCTTAAAGTCATATTTATTCTGATGAATACATAGCAAAGACTTAACAGATTCTTGTTAATCATCAATGACTTCATTGCTTACCAAGCAATTTTTTGAATTTTCATTTGCCTTTCCAAGTAAATTCTCCTTTTGGAAAGAGAAAAAATTGACTGTTGGACATGGATGTATAACTGGTGTCAGGGATGTGGCTCTGATGTATCTGGCACATAGTACGTGCTCAACAAAAATTAAAGTCTGGAAAAAAAGGATGTAGAAAGGATGGGAAGGAAAGGTTAAATTAATATCTGTCAAGACTTTGGGCAGTGTAAGCGGTATGTTCTAATATAGCGATTCTTAACTTTGTGTCTGAATCACTCAAAAGCTTAAAATAGAGACTCAAAAAGGCTCCACTCTAGATCTACTGACTCAGAATTTTAGGAGGTGACATCAGGCTATGTGTAGATTTTTAAACCTCTGCTGTTGATAGATTCTGTTGTGCAACCTGGGTTAAGAATTGATATCTTCAGATCTGTTAGATCCTGGATATGTTAATTAGTGAAGTTCCAGGCCTGTAGAAGTGAGAGGTTGGATCCTGAACCCAGAGTATCATTATGAGGTAGAACACCATGGAGTTCCCCTAATTAATTTTCTGGGTCTTGTTGTCTTGACTGTGGAAAGTCATAGGTTAACTGTACCTTGTTCACAATACATAACCTTAAGCTACCTAGTAAATGGGGGTAGAAAGCTGAGTTGCTTCGTTTGAGGAATTATTGATTGCACCAAGCTTAACTATCCTTCCCCAGCAATGCTAATCTGAAATGAGTTCTTAAGTTCCTGCTGTTTTTCCCTTCAAAAGATATCGATTTCTAGCTCCCCTGCAACTATTAATGTTAGAACAAATGAAGTCCTCTAGAAACATTTATCCTTCCCCAGCAATGCTAATCTGGAATGAGTTCTTAAGTTCCTGCTGTTTTTCCCTTCAAAAGAAACCGATTTCTAGTTCTCCTGCAACTATTAATGTTAGAACAAATGAAGTTCTCTAGAAACATTTTGTATAACATATAAGCACCTATTAATTGTTTATAAAGTCATAAGTGCTTTAATTTATTGCAATATCCCTGATGATTAAGCTCAATGTTTAGGTTCTATCCTCATTCTCACAGGAAAAGAATATAGCAACAAAACAAGCTTCACCTGTCTCAGTTATTCAAAAATAATCCTTCAGTAAACTCCTCACCCCCAAATTTAAAGCTACCACTGCCCATGAGGAGGAGTGATAGGCAGGGATGCCTAAACCAGACAAGGCTGTGGTTAGGGAAGCAGACCTATGGTCACATCCTTTTTGAACTGTTTGCTCCAATTAAAACATGGCTCTATCTACCATCTTGGAAAGATTGATAATGGGGGAACAGGTAGGAAAATCTATTGACCTGTGTCATTGCCCACCTAGCAGTCAATATTTTCTTTATCTTTTGAGTACCAAACACTCTAAACAGCTGAGAGTCGTTTGAAGCAAAGGTTTTTTTTTTTTCTATTGAAAATTTTCACTTTTATTTTCCCATTGATCAATATAAATATATTTGCCTAAAATTTAAAAAAAATAAAGTTTTACTGCCACAAATATCAGAAAATGTTTCTCTTTTCATAGGTTTGCTTTCTTTGAATGGTAATAACTCTGTCTATGTACAAGAATGCAATCAATGATTTTATAGTAGAAAATCAGCCACCTGGAAATCCTTCCTTAATTCCAAAGATAAACACTGCAGTTGTTTACTGCCTTTGTTGATTTTTTCAAATTCAGGTTATCTTTTTGATGGAAAAAAGTAAGACTTAGTTTCAACAAACTGTTAAATGTCACTTCATATATGGAATTGGAACAAGAGAGGCTCCTTAGGTCATCACAAGAAGCATGAAGCTGTGTCTGACTGGAAGGACTGACTCAGGAATAACCAGCATTTAGAACAATCTTTCAGAGAAGGGCGGTTTATAACCCCAAGGGAAAGCACTCCTAACAACAAACAGGCACAAACTCAGATTTATACATATATCGATGCTTGGAGGGTCCATGGGCAAAGGTTACCCTGTTCTCTGATAGACTGATCTACATCTAAAATACCTATTTTACCTCTCAGGAAGATCCTATATCATGAAGTAATCTGGATCCTATATCATGAAAAAAGGGAGCTTTCAGGAAGTGCTTACAAAATGTCAAATGAAAACTCCCCAAGTATCTTCTATACCTTCCTCTTTTATGGTGATATGATACTTAGAAGTGATTACAATATCTAGGCACAGTTGATAATGATCCATAAAAACATTCAGAAGAAAGATAGTTATCATAAGATCCTATATCATGAAGTAATCTGGATCCTATATCATGAAAAAAGGGAGCTTTCAGGAAGTGCTTACAAAATGTCAAATGAAAACTCCCCAAGTATCTTCTATACCTTCCTCTTTTATGGTGATATGATACTTAGAAGTGATTACAATATCTAGGCACAGTTGATAATGATCCATAAAAACATTCAGAAGAAAGATAGTTATCACTGCTGCTGCTGCTAAGTCACTTCAATCATGTCTGACTCTGTGTGACCCCATAGACGGCAGCCCACCAGGCTCCCCCATCCCTGGGATTCTCCAGGCAAGAATACTGGAGTGGGTTGCCATTTCCTTCTCCAGTGCATGAAAGAGAAAAGTGAAAGTGAAGTCGCTCAGTCTGTCCGACTGTTAGCAACCCCATGGACTGCAGCCCACCAGGCTACTCCGTCCATTGGATTTTCCAGGCAAGAGTACTGGGGTGGGGTGCCATTGCCTTCCTCGATAGTTATCACTATAGATGCATATTCATAAGTTCATTTCATTATATACTCCTTCACTAATAAGAGTGATTCACACACTCCTTTACTAATAAGAATGATCATCAATATTTATTGATTTAAGACTTAAACTTTCTTTTAAAATTTGAGGTGGTGATGGATCCATAAGGGTTTCAGTAAGGAATCAGATAGTATATTTTAAAATAGTTGACTGAAACTGATTTGAAGAAAGGATTACTTAGAGTGGTATGATCAAGACTGAAGAAACCAACAGGGAACAGTGAAACACCAAGATGACTAGGAACAGCCAGAAATTATTGCTACCACTGGGCCTGAATGAATAAGAAGAGCAATGCAACCAGAACGAACATCAGAGAATTTGGGGGGAGGTAAATGGAGATTAAATATCTCAATGGGAGAGCAAACATACACAAAAGAGCTAACTAATGATACAAAGCAGTAAATGGCAAACATCAAAACTACAGAGACAAAGACAGTAGGATAGAGCACAGCCTATTAGTTAGGAGCATGGCCTTGGAGATTGGCAGGAATTTTCCTAAATCCATCATGACTGTATGACTTCTTCAAGTTATGGAAACTTCCTGTGTCTCAGCTTCATTCAGATGCAAATAGCAGTGCTAACTCTATAGAGTTGTTACAAGGCTTAATTGAGATAACATATATAAATCTTTTGGCTTGGTGCTTGGCACAGAGTAAGCACTCAGTGAATGTTAGTTACTAATATCACCATCATCGATAACAGAGATCAGTTCAGTTCAGTTGCTCAGTCATGTCTGACTCTTTGCGACCCCATGAATCAAAGCACGCCAGGCCTCCCTGTCTATCACCAACTCCTGGAGTTCACTCAGACTCACATCCATTGAGTCAGTGATGCCATCCAGCCAACTCATCCTCTGTCGTCCCTTCTCCTTCTGCCCCCAAACCCTCCCAGCATCAGAGTCTTTTCCAATGAGTCAACGCTTCGCATGAGGTGGCCAAAGTACTGAAGTTTCAGCTTTAGCATCATTCCTTCCAAAGAACACCCAGGGTTGATCTCCTTCAGAATGGACTGGTTGGATCTCCTGGCAGTCCAAGGGACTCTCAGGAGTCTTCTCCAACACCATAGTTCAAAAGCATCAATTCTTCAGTGCTAAGCTTTCTTCACAGTCCAACCTTCACATCCATACATGACCACTGGAAAAACCATAGCCTTAACTAGACGGACCTTTGTTGGCAAAGTAATATCTCTGCTTTTGAATATGCTATCTAGGTTGGTCATAACTTTTCTTCCAAGGAGTAAGTGTCTTCTAATTTCATGGCTGCAGTCACCATCTGTAGTAATTTTGGAGCCCCCCAAAATAAAGTCTGCCACTGTTTCCACTGTTTCCCCATCTATTTCCCATGAAGTGATGGGACCAGATGCCATGATCTTCATTTTCTGAGTGTTGAGCTTTAAGTCAACTTTTTCACTCTCCTCTTTCACTTTCATCAAGAGGCTTTTTAGTTCCTCTTCACTTTCTGCCATAAGGGTGGTGTCATCTGCATATCTGAAGTGATTGATATTTCTTCCAGCAATCTTGATTCCAGCTTGTGTTTCTTCCAGTCCAGCATTTCTCATGATGTACTCTGCGTATAAATTAAATAAGCAGGGTGACAATATACAGCCTTGAAGTACTCCTTTTCCTATTTGAAACCAGTTTGTTGTTCCATGTGCAGTTCTAACTGTTGCTTCCTGACCTGCATACAGATTTCTCAAGAGGCAGGTTAGGTGGTCTGGTATTCCCATCTCTCTCAGCATTTTCCACAGTTTCTTGTGATCCACACAGTCAAAGGCTTTGGCATAGTCAATAAAGCAGAAATAGATGTTTTTCTGGAACTCTCTTGCTTTTTCCATGATCCAGCAGATA
>SJYX01007103.1:149972-173621 GCA_006410675.1 Oreotragus oreotragus | reverse complement strand
GAATGAAGCAGGGCAAAGACTAATAGAGTTTTGCCAAGAAAATGCACTGGTCATAGCAAACACCCTCTCCCAACAACACAAGAGAAGACTCTACACATGGACAGCACCAGATGGTCAACACCAAAATCAGATTGATTATATTCTTTGCAGCCAAAGATGGAGAAGCTCTATACAGTCAACAAAAACAAGACCAGGAGCTGACTGTGGCTCAGATCATGAACTCCT
The DNA here is from genome assembly GCA_006410675.1 of Oreotragus oreotragus. Taxonomy (NCBI): domain Eukaryota; kingdom Metazoa; phylum Chordata; class Mammalia; order Artiodactyla; family Bovidae; genus Oreotragus; species Oreotragus oreotragus. The sequence goes on along the minus strand of SJYX01007103.1, from coordinate 173,396 downwards.
TATTTCCAAATTCAGACTTAAATTGAAGAAAGTAGGGAAAACCACTAGAGTATTCAGGTATGACCTAAATCAAACCACTTCTGATTATACAGTGGAAGTGAGAAATAGATTTAAGGGCCTAGATCTGATAGATAGAGTGCCTGATGAACTATGGACGGAGGTTTGTGACATTGTACAGGAGACAGGGATCAAGATCATCCCCTGGAAAAGAAATGCAAAAAAGCAAAATGGCTGTCGGAGGAGGCCTTACAAATAGCTGTGAAAAGAAGAGAAGTGAAAAGGAAAAGGAGAAAAGGAAAGATACAAGCATCTGAATGCAGAGTTCCAAAGAATAGCAAGAAGAGATAAGAAAGCCTTCCTCAGTGATCAGTGCAAAGAAATAGAGGAAAACAACAGAATGGGAAAGACTAGAGATCTCTTTAAGAAACAGAGATAAGGAAGCAGGAAATATCAGAGCGTGTGCACAGGGCTGTATCAGGAGCAGCGGATTCAGATCAGGAGTGATAAAATGTAGAAGGAGGGGGTGGTCCAGGGATGGAGGTCCTTGAATGTCAAGTCAGATTTGGCTTTTATCTTATACATTGTGGAAAACAAAAAAAATATTTAAATCAAACGGCAAGGTAAGAGTGGTGCTTTTAGGATGTGAGACTAGATGTGTGTTTGTAATAGGGGGTTTATAATGTGGCAGAATTTAGGATGAACTTCAGCAGAGGAATGAGTTAGGTTTAACTGTAAGTTATCAGATTCTTTGAAAAATACATGGGGAAATTGACATAAGTAAAATCACTGATTAATATCTGTTAGTCATTTTAAGTCCTGCTGCTGCTGCTACTAAGTCGCTTCAGTCGTGTCTGACTCTGTGCAACCCCATAGATGGCAGCCCACTAGTCTCCCCCATCCCTGGGCTTCTCCAGGCAAGAACACTGGAGTGGGTTGCCATTTCCTTCTCCAGTGCATGAAAGTGAAAAGTGAAAGTGAAGTCACTCAGTCGTGTCCGACTCGTCCCGATCCCAAGGACTGCAGCCTACCAAGCTCCTCTGTCCATGGGATTTTCCAGGCAAGAGGACTGGAGTGGGGTGCCATCATCTCGACATTTTAAGTACACTTACCCATTATTCCTCCTAACAGTTACTGCTGTCTGTGTTTTCTGGGTCTTGGTGTTGCATCCATTAACATTTCAATCTGCTTCTATACTCACTAGTGATTCTAGTTTTAGCAACATTTGACCATTAGGTTCTTACAACTTAAACATTTTAAACAGAATAATTTTCTTGTGTTCATAGGAGAAGAAGGAATTTTTATAATAGAAACACACATTTTTTTCCTGGACTTACAATGTTCTCTTTACAGTATCTTATAGGTCTTAATAAGGGCTTCCCTGGTGGCTCAGACAGTAAAGAATCTGCCCGAAATGCAAGAGACCCAGGTTCCATCCCTGGGTCAGGAAAATCTCTTGCAGAAGGGAATGGCAACCCACTCCAATATTCTTGCCTGGAGAATTCTGTGAACAGAGGCGCCTGGCACCCTTCAGTCCACGGGGTTGCAAAGAGTTGGACACGACTGAGTGACTGATACTACTACTAATACATAGGTCTTCATGCATCTAATCTTCACAGCAATTCTATGAGGAAATTCTAGTGCCATTTTACAGATGAGAATATTAAGACTTAAAACATGTAAGTAACTTACAAAATGCACACAACCAATAAAAATTAATGGTAGACACCAGGTTTGTTCACAGGTGTCTACGTACTTGTGCTACACGTTTCCCAAGAAAGACACCTGCAGAATGTAAAGCTCCAATTATTAAAGTTTGAACTCAGTGCCAAATTTTATCTTGAGCTCCATTATGTTTCATCTCTGCCTCTTACCTATCGTTTGTTATATTTTTAAAATACTTCACTATTCACAAAGTTTACATTCATGGTCAAATCTGATCTCCACCATAATGCAATAAATTTGAAGTGGTTAACTAATTTGTTCAAGGTCTTCAACTAGTAGCTAGTACATTTGGAACTTGATTATAGGTCTTCAAACTCCAAATTCTGTATGTTTTCCACTAGATGAAAAGAGATTTAATTCAGAGAAGAAAATTTTAAAAGCATCTATTTTTAATGTGATAATCATTTACAAAGCACAGGTTATGAGTTTGGCAACATCCTGGGTACTAACTTTAAAAAAAGTCTCTGCCGTTAAGGTACTCATCATTTTGGAGACTGAAAAAAAAAAAAGAGAGAGTGATAGAATGAGAGGGGCTATCATCTTATTGGCATAGAAACTAGATGAGTACTAGGAAAGGACCTGGTCAGTCTGGAGTGGGAAGAGACAGCAGTTTTGGTGGTTTGTGACTGGCGCGGAAAGAAAGATTTACTTGAGGAGCAGCACATGAGTTGAATATTAAAGAATATACATGAGGAGATGGCAAAAGGAGAGAGTTTGTGTAAAGATTTGGAGGCTTAGAGAACATAGCATTGGGGAGGAATGTGATGCCTGACCCAGAGAAAGCACAGGGTAAAAAGATGAGCGTAAAGAGCACATCTAGGATCTGATGGTCCAGGGTAAGGAACTGGGACAGGAGCTTGAAGGAAGGGAGCAATAATCTCAGGTTTGCATTTCAATAGCCAAATTTAGGAAGCAGTGTAGAAGATGAATTGGAGGGGATTAAAACTAGAGATTCAGACACCATGTATAGAGGTGGCTTCTTGTAATAGCCATGAGAGAAAGCATTGCATGGGGATGTAGATGGACTCAAGATGCGTGGAAGCGTAGATGAACTCAAGAGTAAATAAAAGTTGGAATCATCAGGACTTTGGGATCTCTGGATGAAAGGAAAAGAAGATATCCAGATTTCTGACTTGAACAACTATGGAATTTAGTGGAAGTAGAAAATATGGAGATGAGACAAAGGAGGGATACTATGAGAATGCTGGAGTGTGTTGTATATGCTGTGTTTGAGATGGCTCTTGAAAATACAAGTGGAGATGTGTCACAGGAAGTTAGATGTGTTGGGAGGCAGAAAATAGTCTGGACTGGTGATAGAAATTTAGAAGTCTGCAATGCATTCCTAGTGCTTAACAATAATACTACTTCCAAATATTGGTTGACCGTGTATTTTGGGGGGCCCCCAAATCACTGCAGATGGTGACTGAAGCCATGAAATTAAAAGATGCTTGCTCCTTGGAAGGAAAGTTATGACCAACCTAGACAGCATATTAAAAACCAGAGACATCACTTTGTTAACAAAGGTCCATCTAGTCAAAGCTATGGTTTTTCCAGTAGTCATGTATGGATGTGAGAGTTGGACTATAAAGAAAGCTGAGTGCCGAAGAATTGATGCTTTTGAACTGTGGTGTTGGAGAAGACTCTTGAGAGTCCCTTAGACAGCAAGGAGATCCAACCAGTTCATCCTAAAGGAGATCAGTCCTGAATATTTATTGGAAGGACTGATGCTGAAGTTGAAACTCCAATACTTTGGCCACCTGATGCAAAGAACTGACTCATTTGAAAATACCCTGATGCTGAGAAAGATTGAAGGCAGGAGGAGAAGAGGATGACAAAGGATAAGATGGTTGGATGGCATCACCGACTCAATGGACGTGAGTTTGAGTGGACTCCAGGAGTTGGTGATGGACAGGGAGGCCTGGCGTGCTGCAGTCCATGGGGTCACAAAGAGTCGGACAGGACTGAGCAGCTGAATTGAACTGAACTGACCGTATATTTGGCATTCATTTTTCTGCATATGCCTAATGTTTCATTGTCTCACTTAATCATCCCAAGAAAATTTTATGAAGGGCATTATTGTCCTTATTTTATGGGAGAGGAAACTGAGGTTCAAAGAGTTCATGAAATTATCATGATTGTTATAAGGGTGAATGAATTAGGAAGATTATGTAGAAGAAAAAAGAAGGTAGAGAATACAGGTTGGTGTTTGTTTGCCAGAGGTGGAGGGTAGGTGAAAGAGATGAAAGGGCTGAAGTATACAAACTTTCCATTATAAGATAAATAACTTTTGGGAATGTAATGTATAATGTGGTGACTATGGTTAATAATATTCTATTGTATATTTGAAAGTTACTAAGAGAGGAGATCTTAAAAGTTCTTATCATAAGAAAAAATTTGTATTTGTAACTATGTTTGGTGATGGATGCTAACTAGACTTATTGCAGTGACTGTTTCACAATATAAACATTTATAAAAATATTACATTGTACACCTAAAACTAGCATAATGTTATATATAGACAATATTTCAATAAAAAAGAAGATGGCAGACTGCTTAGAACTCTAAGGAACAATCTGCACAAATATTTGTGCTGTGCTGTGTCGCTTAGTTGTGTGTGACTTTTTGGGACCCCATGGACTATACCCACAGGCTCCTCTGTCCATGGGGATTCTCCAGGCAAGAATACTGGAGTGGGTTGCCATGCCCTCCTCCAGGGGATCTTCCCAGACCAGGGATTGAACCTAGGTCTCCCACATTCCAGGTTTACCATCTGAACCACCAGGGAACAAATATTTACTGAATGCCAATCATGTGCCAGGCACTATTTTAAGTATTAGAGATTTTCCCTAACGTTGAAGTAAACAAATTATTTAAAGTCCCAATTTTTAAAAAAGCTACAAATATGTTTTTGACTATAATGTTTTTAAAAATGAACCTGATCAGGATGCAAAATGGAAGTGTGTGTTTAATAATCCCAAATTACTGGTAAGATTTTGAAGAGCAAGATGATGTTAGAAAAATAATGCCACTTTTTTAATGAAGAAAAGGAAGGTTTTAAATTTCTGTCAGATATGAAAGCTCTTTGGGAGAAAGTTAACAGAGGATGGTGACACAGGGCTTGGGGTTTATGCTTTGTCTCTCATCTTCATTAACTATGTAACCTGCCTAATAAATACTTAATGGACATTCATGTAAACAATAAGATACTACCTATAATAATATAGTTTGACACAAGATAAACACAAAATTGAGGGAAGATATCATTAGAATCTAACTCTGAATCGCATATTATCTTGTGTGGCATTAAATATATGTTTTTTGATTCCCTATAACAGTAGATGTCATTTATTGAGGTGCCAATATCTAGGACCAGATTCAATACGAAGACTATTACATTCATTATTTTATTTGTCAGCCTAATGACTGAGATTTTCAGCCTTCTATCAATGTTATAAGAGTGTTCTTATTTATCATGTGTAACCTGAGTCTCATAAAGGTTAAATAACTTGCCCAAAGTCATAAACCTGACACGTGGAATATAAAGAAATGATGATCTCATTCCATCCTATAACCTCTCAAATGTAAATCCTCAGTAGGCAGGTCAAAGGAAGCCCTTCACCACTCTAGCTAAAATTATTTGCCTGTTTTGCCCATACCTTAAGCTCTTCAGCAAAAGGACTGTGAATATGTGCCTTATTGTTCTCTACTTACACAGACATTCTTGTCCTCTCCTTACTATCCTCCTCCTCATTCTGAAAGCATGAATGACCATCGGAAAAGCAAGGTTGAGTCAAAAACAGGAGATGAACAGGGATGGTTGTGTTTCTGACAAGAGGCAAGAAAAAAAAAACCCCTTAGAATGTCCATTTGTCCCTGTGTAGTTATCAGGAATAACATTGCACAAACTCCATATGAAGAAAATGTGTCATAACACGCTAAGGGGAAAAGTGAATGGAGAGGAAATGACAGCGCTTTCTTAGCTAGGAAATCTGTCACTCCTAATTAGTTAATATAAAAGATTTCATGAAAAAGGTGGAATTTCAGGAAGTGTATGCTAATTTCACATTTCACTGTATGAATCACTGTGTCTGGCTCCCACAGGATCTGGATGCAAATAATATACTGGCTTTAAAAAGCAAAGTAAAACAAAACATGAGGCCAACCAGGATTTCTTCAGGGTATTAAGACAACCACTCTGTGGTTTCAACAATGTTGGCCCAAATGAATTACCTGGATTATAATATTACAGAAATATATGAAATTAAATTTCTCTTGTCAAATATAAAGTATTTAAAGTTGAGTACTTGCTAAGTTCTTATTGAACAGTGTGACAGTTTACTTTGTACCTTTTTTAGCAGAGAAAACAGTTTAGATGAAATATATTATCATGGGCATTATTATCCATTAAGATGATTAAAATAGTTAGCTTTTCTCGAAGCCAGTGTTTTTCCTCTAAATTGCTAAAGGAACTTTGCAAATGTTTACCATCTAAAGAACAATGTATGTCATACGTTTAGCTTCACAACTACAAATAAAATGAATTTAAATGTTCATACCAAATTCCAGATGTCCAAGCTGGTTTTAGAAAAGGCAGAGGAACCAGAGATCAAACTGCCAACATCCGCTGGATCATCGAAAAAGCAAGAGAGTTCCAAAAAAAATCTATTTCTGCTTTATTGACTATGCCAAAGCCTTTGACTGTGTGGATCACAACAAACTGTGGAAAATTCTGAAAGAGATGGGAATACCAGACCACCTGACCTGCTTCTTGAGAAACCTATATGCAGGTCAGGAAGCAACAGTTAGAACCGGACATAGAACAACAGACTGGCTCCAAACAAGAAAAGGAGTATGTCAAGGCTGTATATTGTCACCCTGCTAATTTAACTTATATCCAGAGTACATTATGAGAAACGCTGGGTTGGAAGAAGCACAAGCTGGAATCAAGTGTCAGGAGAAATAACAATAACCTCAGATATGCAGATGACACCACTCTTATGGCAGAAAGTGAAGAGGAACTAAAAAGCCTCTTTACGAAAGTGAAAGAGGAGAGTGAAAGAGTTGGCTTAAAGCTCAACATTCAGGAAACGAAGATCATGGCATCTGGTCCCATCACTTCATGGGAAATAGATGGGGAAACAGTGGAAACAGTTTTTTGGGCTCCAAAATCACTGCAGATGGTGATTGCAGCCATGAAATTAAAAGATGCTTACTCCTTAGAAGGAAAAGTTTTGACCAACCTAGCATACTAAAAAGCAGAGATATTACTTTGCCAACAAAGGTCCGTCTAGTCAAGGCTATGGTTTTTCCAGTGGTCATGTATGGATGTGAGAGTTGGACTGTGAAGAAAGTTGAGTGCCAAAGAATTGATGCTTTTGAACCATGGTGCTGGAGAAGACTCTTGGGAGTCCCTTGGACTGCAGGAAGATCCAACCAGTCCATCCTAAAGGAGACCAGTCCTGGGTGTTCATTGGAAAGACTGATGCTGAAGCTGAAACTCCAACACTTTGGCCACCTCATGCGAAGAGTTGACTCATTGGAAAAGACTCTGATGCTGGGAGGGATTGGGGGCAGGAGGAGAAGGGGACGACCGAGGATGAGATGGCTAGATGGCATCACCGACTCTATGGACATGGGTTTGGGCAGACTCCAGGAGATGGTGATGGACAGGGAGGCCTGGCCTGTTGCAGTTTATGGGGTCGCAAAGAGCCAGACATGACTGAACTGAACTGAACCAAGTCTAAACTAGCCGTTTCATTTTTTTACCACAATCAGCTTGACATTTTATTTTTAATCTTAAGCAACTTGCTTTGGAATTAATTTGACACAGCTTAGTGAATTTTTCTGAACTAGATTAGGAGGAGAAAACAAAACCAAACATACAACCCAAACTAATAAAATATAAAATATTTTGTTGGACTTACATTTAGTTGTTCTATGACTATAAAATTGCTTCTAATATTATATATGTATATAAATGTAGTTATAGATATGACTATATAATATACTATCTTCATATGGCTCCATAAAATTACTTTGAGAATTAAGTGATATAAAATGTTAAGCATAACAATAATAACAGCAATTGTAATCATTATAATTATTTTTATCATCATGATTATGTATTCTATCTGAAGACTATCAGCAAATGCATTTTACAGATGAGAACATGGCAGATTCACTTATCAAGATCATGTTAATGCTTCTTGGTTCATTGTAATCATCTGCTGGTTTTAACTGAAATGTTAAATTTATTACCATCCTCAACAATGTGCTTCAATTTCACAAGTGTGAATGAATTTCATCTGATGGCAGTCCCTAGCAGGAACTCATTCAACATATTCATACTTAACTACTGTAATCATGGCACAGGATTTATCTTAAAATTAAGAAATTATTGTCTTCCACAATATATCTACACCAGAACCCTAATTATTAACAACTTTTTCTTTTATGGCATTCATCCTTATTAGTCATTGCCTTCAAACAACTTATTAGTCTGTACTAGGATTACTAATTTCGGAGAAGGCAATGACACCCCACTCCAGTACTCTTGCCTGGAAAATCCCAAGGATTACTAATATGAAATCACTCACACATAACTCTTTACATTTTTATTTCTGAATCTCTAAGACTGTTTTTCTATTTATCTTGATTATGCTATGTAATTTCTCAGCAAATTGGTGACAGAATCAATACTTTGAACTGAATTAATCAACTAATAGATCATAGTTTCTTAGGCAAAATTTTTACTTAGATATGTTGGCTGAAACTTTGAGAATGGGTTGAATTTTCCAAGGAGTTGAAATTCAACAAAATATGGTCATCTAATAGTTCTTTGGATAACATTTCAAGGCAGAATCTATAGCAATATGTTTTCTTCAGAATGACAAAGGTGATTGACAGGATATTGTTTTAGACTACAGTAATCCAGGGCGTCCCTAGTGGCTGACTGTAAAGAATCCACCTGCAGTGCAGAAGACCTGGGTTCAATCCCTGGATCAGGAAGATTCCCTAGAGAAGGGAATGGCTACCCACTCCAGTATTCTTGCCTGGAGAATTCCATGGACAGGAGAACCTGGTGGTCTATAGTCCATGAGGTTGCAAAGAGTTGGATACAGCTGAGTGACTAACACAAACACACACACACACACGCAAAGCAAGGATAAGTTCATTCCAATTCACCCAAGATATTTAACTGCAAAGGGCTATTCCGAAGAATTACAGTGACTGAATCCACTCAGCACAAAAGACAGGGAGTGGTGCTGTGTTGATGGATCACAAGCCAGTTCTTCCTGGGAAACTCATCTAGAATTAAAATCAAAGGAAGCAAACCATGTCACAACTGGCATGCACTGTCATCAAAGTTTCCAAGTAAGAATTACGTGGCTTCTTGACAACAGAATAAGACTGAGGCTTTCAGCAGATGACCTGAATGGTTTCTCTGAAGGTCTACCCAATCACACTCTTTTCAATGCTTTATTAAAATAATAAAAAAAATTAGTGGCAACATACTTTTGGAATTTAAACAACAGCAGCAAGAAAAACCTCTCAACATTTGTTCCTATCAAGTTATATTTTAAGTCTTTGTAAAAAGACTGAATACCTCCATATTTGGTAATGGTAAATGATGGCAGAAATTACATTATTATTTATTGATAATTGATGTTATTCTGAACCAATTTTTGCAAACATGAACAGTACAGAGAGAGCTATATAAGCATAAAGATTTTGAATTCATAAATTGTCACATTTGAACACTCTCTTGCTCTAACTTCTCTATTAAAATGGTAGTGAAGTGAAGTGAAGTGAAGTTGCTCAGTCGTGTCCGACTCTTTGCGACCCCATGGACTGTAGCCTACCAGGCTCCACTGTCCATGGGATTTTCCAGGCAACAGTACTGGAGTGGATTGCCATTTCCTTTTCCAGGGGATCTTCCCGACCCAGGGATCGAACCCAGGTCTCCTACATTGTAGAGCAACACAAAAAAATTCCTTTTTCCTAAAAAAACAAGTGATGAAGGCTGTGTTCTCAATAGAAAAAAGAGCAGGTAATTTAATAATACAAATACACAAAAGAGGAAAATAGAATGAAAATTCAAAATATTGCAGAAAGTTAAAAACCTTACAGTCCCCAAAGGCTATCAGACTGATTTCGTAAATGGTACTACTACTTCTTGAAGCTGAGTGTGCTGATGTTACCAATTCTGTCACTGGAATTTGATTCTAGGAAAATATCTTATTACACCAGCTATTTAGTCACATCCACAACCCACCCTGCCTACACTAAATCCACTAATTTCTCGTGTTTAACTTAAAAAAAAGGCTCTGAAAAATGGTGAGGCTCATTGATATATTGACATATTGCCCCCAAACCTGCAACTGAGAAAATTATTTACATTTGATGGATATATATTTTAAATATATTTTTTAAAAAGTATTTTCAAGCACAGAGCCTGTTTCACTCATCCTCTATGTCATACATAAATTAATGGTTACGTGGGTTTACTTCAGTCTTTAACCCACAATATTCAATATTCAACTTGGATATCAAACGCTTGGGTAATTCTTTTCTAATATCCCCAATTTGGTTAACTATGCCTTCTACTCTTTAAAATATCACTCTAGTTTGTCTGTGGACTTCCCTGGTGGCTCAGATGGTAAAGAATCTGCCCACAATGCAGGGGACCCAGGTTTGATCCCTGGATTGGGAAGATCCCTTGGAGAAGGAAATAGCAACCCACTCCAGTATTTTTGCCTGGAGAATCCCATGGATAGAGGAGCCAGGCAGGCTGTAGGCCATGGGATCACAAGAGCTGGGCGTGACTGAGTGGCTAACACATACACACAGTTTGTCTGTGTTGTGGTTGTAATTTATTGCCTATTTCTATATGTTTACTGGGCTTGCCTGATAGCTCAGTTGGTAAAGAATCCATCTGCAATGCAGGAGATATCAGTTTGATTTCTGGGTCAGGAAGATCCACTGGAGAAGGGAAAGGCTACCCACTCTAGCATTCTGCCCTAGAGACTTTCATGGACTGTACAGTCCATGGGGTCACAAAGAGTCAGACATGACTGAGCAACTTTCATATGTTTACTGCCTTGGGCAGAAAGGAAATCAAACCAGTCAGTCCTAAAGGAAATCGACCCTGAATGTTCATTGGAAGGACTGATGCTGAAGCTCCAATACTTTGGCCACCTGATGTGAAGAGTCAGCTCATTGGAAAAGACCCTGATGCTGGGAAAGATTGAGGGCAGGAGAAGAGGGCGACAGAGGATGAGATGGTTGGATGGCATCAGCAACTCAATGGATGTGAGTTTGAGCAAACTCCAGGAAAGAGTGAAGGACAGGCAAACCAGGCATGCTGCCATCCATAGGGTCGCAAAGAGGTGGACATGACTTAACGAATAAACAACAACAAATACATTTACTCAGGACAGCAATTTCTACTGTTAATCACTTTCTCTTGCTCCCAAGAAGCTTGGAACTTGGAGGGAGTCTCAAAATATACAGATGGATGAATTCCGGAAACCATGAAGTTGGGTGTTATCATTTGCTATTAAGGATATTTTTTAAATTAATAACCTTAAACATGATTTTGAATACTGAAAAGATAGAAGAACAATAACAAAAAATATGTGACATTATTTTTTAAAAAGCTTAGAAAACCTCAAGGAAAGCAAAGGTTTATCCAGATATTTTGTAAGGTTCTTTTTATGAAAAAAAAAAAAAATAGTGTGAACTCATGTTCTTAGAAAGAAGAGATTTGCTCTCTCCGTGAGTACACAGAAGGAAGATACATTTTAAATGGCTGTTTTAGTCCATGAACTGAGCAGAATTTTGCCAAGAAAATATGAAGTGCCCAATTAGAGGATACTAAGTCAGGGAAAAATATTCCCTGGTAGAATTAAATCTGAATACTAAAAAATCTGCTATTTGGAAAAATATTCCCTGGGTAGAATTAAATCTGAATACTAAAAAATCTGCTATTTTCTCATAAACAAACCTTGTAGGAAATAATTCTAAAAGGAAAATGTGCTATGACACGATGTAGAATTACACTACTGGTGATTTGGAGAGGCAGTACTAGTCACTGAAAAAAGATCAGTCTTAGAGGCAAACCATTCCGAGTTCAAATCCTAGCTCCACCCTTTAGTTGCTTGAACTAATGAGAAGGTATTAAATTCTTTATTAAAAATTCCTTAATTTCTTCAGTAAAATGGGGAAAATAATGCCTATCTTACAAAGCAAAAAAAAAAAAACTCACAAAAACACTTCCACCAAAATATGTACAGGGCTTGATATATGGTATATCTTCAACAAATATTATTTATTGTTATTTTACTTGAGCCTACTTATCCTGTTGATTACTTTTAGGGATTCAGGGACATATTTTAAATCCTCTTTTGAATCTCAGTATGAGAAGTAAAGTTAGAATTACACACATCTGATTGGAAGGACTGTTATAAAACTTAAAGTGAAGAGGGTGTTATATCAGTATATAGTAATATTAAGGATTAACATGGAAAATATTTTTCAAACTCAGAATAGAAGATGATAATTGGCAATGACAGAAGTCCAGGGAAGGAACCAAGCTGTCATTATGGGTTTATTTACTATTCATTCTTTTTCTTGGGACATGGATAACTTATCATTACAAATTAAAGAAAAGCTGCATTTAATAGTGCTTTTCAAAATAATTGAAAAGATAGACTTTAGTTTGCTTGCCACAAAATAATATATATCAGTAACTCCCTTGACATCAAAGTTATATTGTTTGTCCTGTTGGGAATACAACTTGCTTTGCTTTAACCAATAATCCTAGGAATTTTCTTTTTCTTATTTTAGCTAATAAATAGAGGTCATATTGCTACCTCCTGTGTTTCTGGTGGTTCTGAATCTTGGCTCACAAAAGTGCTTAGGTTAAAAAAACAAAAACTTGGTCACTCTGTCTCAGACACATTAAAAGAAACACAAAGACCACATCCGAAGGTCACTTGAGATTCTCAGGAGATTAAGCTGAAGATTGTAAAATGTAATGTCAGAAGACCCCACTCTGGGGTGCCAGGTCAAGCACTGACTTGTTTGTGAGCCCACTGTGTTGTAACAAAAAAGTCACCTATTTTTCTCTTTTTTCTTAAAAAAAAAAAAAAAGAAAATAACAAGTACTTCACATGCAAGTTTACTACTGAAGACATGCTTTCATGCCCATCATTTGACTTCCTTTCCCCATCTCCCTCTGAGAGGGAGAACAAAGATTATTCCAATCCCAAATGTTCTAGGTGAGGTCTTATAATTTGTCTCAGTGAGAGCTGTAAGATTTAAGAGATAAAACTTTAGCTTGAACCCCATCTTAGTTAGAGTTTGAGTCCTTTCCTCTGAGGAACAATAGTTACTGAAGTATGTTCTACCAAGTATTATCTTCACGTGATGACACAGGTAAAGAATTCTCAAGGTCAAAGAAAATAGAAACTATTGTAGTAAAGAAAATTCAACTGTTTACTGCCCTGTCAATAAAGCACTGTGTGTTGTCAATAGGAAATAAGAAGATGAATGTACCATATCCCTGAAACATATTTAACCAGGATTGTCTACTAGACAGACAAGATGAACACATTCACGGGAAACTGCCTTATATTATGCTTATTGGAGAACTAGATGTTTTGTTGGATATTTATCAGTTCAAATTCTGATTTAGCCCCTGGCTTTCTTCTCTGAAGCCAGTTACCATATTCTACCCCAAAGTGTCCCTGACAGTGGAGAGGGGCACTGACCTTTTGGTCCAGGCATCCTGAAGGGGTCATACTTTCACAGTCAAAGTCTTCCCAAAGTGAAGAAATTTGTTTTACCTTTAAAAAATGTTATAATTTGGAGCAAATAAGCTAGAGTTTTGAATATGTGCATCACTTTGAAAGTTGTCTTGCTTTAGACTTTAGTACAGAAGTTAAAATAAGCCATCTCTTACGTTTTGAGTTGTATTGAGTCTGTCTAGGGAGCTTTTGGGGGCATTTTGGAAAAAGAGGGATGGATGTCACCATGTGGAAATAATAGTGTTTTTGGAAAAAAAAATTAAAGGAATATTATTTTGTGTTATGTGCACTCATCCCCAGGGGACCTATACAGGAAAATTAAAAAGAAAACCTTCCCACCATTGGTGAAACAAATGAAAGATTCTGTTTTCACTGGCTTACAAAATAATCCCCTAAATATTTAGCAACAGTATTTTTATTTCTCTCATTTCAGATGCTTCATGGGGATAAAAGACTTGATTTACAAGTGGGAAATAGCCATATATATAATTTCAACCATCCAAATTGAAAACTGGTAGCATCTCACATTTTTAATTAATAACAGGGTTGCCATTCACATCAACTCATATGGGATTGATGCTAGCCAATGTGTTATAATCTCATTCCAAATAGAGAAAAGGCTGCAGACACAGATGTGGTAGATGCATTCCTGTGGTTATGGTTTTTACGTAAAATAACTGAAATCCCTATCTGGTGTAAAGGCACCATGAATATAAGGATACGCTTGGATCCTAAAAATGGTTGAACCTGAAGGAATAAGAACTTCAGGAACAGAAATGTTATAGTTACACAACTGGGCACTCAGTCCTGGGTTTGAATCCTAGTCTTGCTAGGACTCACTTACTAACTATGTGACTTTCTGCAAGTTTCTTAACCTTTCTTGAAGCATCACTTGCTTATTTGTAGGATGGAGATAATCATGCCTGTTTCTCAGAGGTGTAGTAATGATGAAAAAAGACAATATATGTAAAGAGATAATGTTCTGACATGGTTATAACCAATCACTCAATAACTATTTTCTTTACCTGCAGCAAAAAGGGAACTAGTGTAGAGGGAGTGATAACTTGAGAAACTTTTTGTAAAACTGGTAAGTCTGAAATGGCTATGATCCCTGGAAATGTTCCTTAGAAGCAATGTCCAGGTTCATCACAAGCATTACCCGTTAGGAAGTGAGCAAAGAAAAACCTGTGCCCTACTTCCGAGATTTTGATGTTTATAGTTACTCGATATTTCTAGTGAAATTGCTGAAAAACAAAACAAAATAAAAAATACTTTTTATGCTCAAACTCACATCCATTGAGTCGGTGATACTATCCAACCATCTCATCCTCTAGCATCCCCTTCTCCTCCTGCCTTCAATCTTTCCCAACATCAGGGTCTTTTCCAATGAGTTTTTTTTAGTTTGCAAAAATGAGATCAAAAAGTGATCTCTAAAACCTATAAAAAATCATCTAGACTATGGAGAAAAAAAATACATATTTGTTTACAAAATCTGGTTTAACAGAATGTGGAAAATAACCTATAAAATTCAAGAGACAGAAACTTAGCATTAAACAAGAATGAACTGGTTAACATAGTGAATATTGTATATACTGTATACAATACTTATTACCCTCAAACGATAGACTGAATATAAATCACTTCCAAAATAATTAATTGTAATTCATGAATGGCAGATCTATAACATACTTCTGAGAGAAATTTGAATGCTTGTGGTTTATCTAGAATCTTCTGTGGTCATTGAAATTGAAAGTGAAGTCACTCAGTCATGAACGACTCTTTGCGACCCCATGGACTGTAGCCTATCAGGCTCCTCTGTCCATGGGATTTTCCAGGCAATAGTACTGGAGTGGATTGCCATTTCCTTTTCCAGGGGATCTTCCCAACCCAGGTACTGAACCCAGGTCTCCCGTATTGTCGACAGACGCTTTACCATCTGAGCCACCAGGAAGGTCCTATGATAGTGTAAATGCACCTCCCAGAAAACATTCTGGTTCAGCTTGGTATGATTTTATTTTTAAATTTTAATGTTTTTTTCTTGGAGGAGAGTTTTTGGCTCATTTTCAGTTGTAGTTTTGCTTCTGTCTAGTTGGACAGTCTTGAGTTTTGCTAAATTTCTGGGCTTTTCTACTTTTCATACACACACTGGATTATCAGAGACAGTTACCCAAGTTCCTGGAGACAGCTAATCTCAGCCAAGAAACCATAACTCAGCTTCTTACTCATCAAGCTAGGACTAAAGAGAACAATGCGTGACAGATAGATAGGCTCTTCATTCCGGCCCATAAATCATGATCAGAGCTTGAGGAATCAATCTGTTTGACATTAGCTAGTTTGTTTACTGACGTTAGCCTAATTTTCAAGACATTTTCTAGAGACTAGAAACACCTGAAGCTTGAAAGAGAGACAATGAACTTGAACTTGTGTAACAACAAAGAGGCAAGATAATTTACTTTTGTCTTGAAGACATCTGAATTGCTTTAGAGTCTCTGTTTTCTCTGAAAAGCAGGTATTTGCCTTGGACTCACTTTATCTCAATGAATAACAATCCTTTTTTTGATTGTAATACACTCTTGACTGAACGGTAAATACCAGCTTTTAAGATGGAAACCACCATGGCAATACGCATGAGTGATATTTCTCATGCGATTGATTCTGGAGTCCCATGCCCTTGATGGCTGGCCTAGGAAAGCAGGAGGTCATTGTTAGCTCACTCTATTTGTATACAGCTATTGAAAGTTAGAGGCTTTCTCCTGGGCTTGGCCTCTTAAATTCAGTGCAAAACACAATTCCCACTAACATGCCACTTGAAGTAAGGAAACCGTATTCATATCCTGTGAGCCAATGTGGATTTTTCCACTTATGCCAATTTAAATGTCTCAGTTCCTGAACGCAAGAAAGGGGTGTCAGAAGCTTAGCATTTCCAGGATTTGGGATGGGGGAATCCTGTGAGTGCTGTCTCATGACTTGAGGAAATTTATCTATTCTGAGAAACTCATAGTTATTTATCCCTATAATAATTACTCATTTCTAATTTGAGAAAGAGTCGTTTGGAAGACAGGAGTCTTGCTGTAGTGATTCATTTCTTTCTTTCATAGGGATTAAGAGCATTACTGGACAAAGTACAATGTGAGTTGCATCATTTTACACTACAAAGGAGAGCAATATGAGATATTAAGGGATGGACATTTTCCAAAGTCTAATTCTGCTTTGTGTCAACAGCAGGATTAGCTTTAAGGGTGATCTTTTTTTGTTGTTTTTTAATTTCTTTTTCTTAAGTATCTCCAATTCTAATGCCATGTGCGACTCACTCTCAGAAATGGAACCAGTACAGAAAACATGTGGTAAAACCTCCTGTTTCTAATCCCACAGAGGACACATAAGTGGTGGTCCTTTGAGGTTGGCCTTTGTAAGAATTGTGGGAACAAGGCTTAGGAACAGGGACTGTCCCTCAGTGAAGAGGCTCAGGCCATCTGTGTGTATGAAAATATACACCACATGTTGACCAGGTAGACCCCAAAAGCTCAACCAGCAGAGGCAAGGACAGCTTTATGAAAAGGGGAGTAAGCTTCTATAACAAAGTATGTATGTCTATGTGGGTAAAATTAGGAAGGAGAACAACTGGAAACTAGATGATAGATGTAGAATAATAATACAGAGAGCAACCAACAAAATATAAATATGAAAATAGAAAAAAGTGTAGAATTAGTAGAAGACAAATGCCTTCAATGAATAGTTTATCTTTCTAGAGCTCAGTGTACTTTGTAAACCCTTTTGGTTATTGGCAAGAAAACTTTGGGAGTTAAATGGACAGAATTATTATATTCCTTTGATAACCAATAGCTACTTACTTTGGTTTAGAAAGAAGAAATCTTTTGCAAGTGGCTGGATGGATGTTAAGAGATAAAGATTTTTGTCCTGATCCTACTGTTAGACAAGTCATCTGACCTCTCTGGGCCTTAGATTTCCCATCTGCAAAATGAGTTGCTGCTGCTGCTGCTGCTGCTGCTAAGTCACTTCAGTCGTGTCCGACTCTGTGTGACCCCATAGACGGCAGCCCACCAGGCTCCCCCATCCCTGGGATTCTCCAGGCAAGAATACTGGAGTGGGTTGCCATTTCCTTCTCCAATGCATGAAAGAGAAAAGTGAAAGTGAAGTCGCTCAGTCTGTCCGACTGTTAGCGACCCCATGGACTGCAGCCCACCAGGCTACTCCGTCCATTGGATTTTCCAGGCAAGAGTACTGGGGTGGGGTGCCATTGCCTTCCCCAGCAAAATGAGTTAATGGATTCTAAAATTCCTTCTGTTGCTGGAATAATCAACATAAGACTACTCTTTAGAATAGCCTTTTGGACCTTTCTTCATATGAACATTACTATTCATTCACCCTTCTGAGTTACTTTAACCTCTGTATATTTTCTTTCAGATCTCCATTTCAGAGACAAATTTTCTCAAAATAAAGTAAACAGAAGCACGTGGATTTGGGATTACAAATTGGTATCATTGCTGATATATGATGCTCTGTTGTTAAAATTACTTAATTCCTTTGCATTACTATACTTCTTCCTACTCATTAAAGATAAATTGTTGTCTCTTCTTGGATTATAGAAGAACGGCTTGAAAATTTTAGGATGTCTGTTAATATTTTCCAGGCCATTATTCTATCACTCTTAAGCTACTTCAACAAAGTAAAGCAAATGACAGTTTTTCTTTTGGGGTCTGTGTGGGAGTGAGGCTACTTTAGTCTAAAACATAAACGCCTAGACCTGTATGTTTGCTAAACTCTTTTTTTTTCCCTAAAGGCCTCATACAAGTCTGTACTTCTTTATTCTTCCTCGCTTCTAACTCTTCACCCTACCTGCAAGCTGACTTCTGATCCTGACCTACAATGAAACTGTAGGTTTCACTCTCTGCAGCAATTTACACCATGTTTTCCTTCCTGAAAATTCTCTCCACCCTAAGATCCCATGACACCAATCTTTCCTGTTTTTTATTTTCTCTACTTCTTGGTCCTCTATTAGAATTCCTCTTTGTCTGTACAGCCCTTAAATTTCTGTGTTTACCAGGCTTGTATCCTTGACCCTTTTTCCCCCTTATATGCTCTTGCTGGGTGATTTCCCTCTCATAACTTTTATGTCAAGTCTAGATCTCTTCTCTGGAGCTCCAGGCCAATGTTTCCAGCTGCCTTCCAGAATTCTCCACCCACAGGCATCTTATACGCAAACATTTAAAATCCAACTCTTTATCTTCCATCTAAATCTACTCCTCTTCCCATAATTTCTGTCTCAGTAAATGCCCCACCATCCACCCCATCATCCAACCTAATCTGGAAGCATACTCTCGTTCCTCACTTCTGATCAATTACCCAGCCTATCCGTTTCTGTTTCCATTAGCAAGGCTCAAGACTTGGTCATTTCTCACTTGAATTACTGCAAGGACCTATTCCAGCCTTTTCTTTCTGTGATCAATTTTCCAAAATGCAACCAGAAAGATTTTTTTTTTTAAATTATCTAACACTGTCATCCTACCCACTTCTTCCAAGTGCTGGAAAGCTTTCTGCTTAAAGCTTTCTGTTTCATGTTAAAATCTGAACTCTTTGTAATGATTTCCTAGTACTTCTTGCCCTCCCTCTTATCCATCTCTCCAATTTGTCTTCCAGCACATACCCTCTGCTCCTCCAACTTGTGTTTGTTGCAGTCTCATGAATCAGCCATGCCCTTTCAACAAGTTTAACAAATATTCTTCACTGACTGTGGGGCATCTTCTCTCCAACTTGGCAGGGTGTATTGGGGTTGCCTACTTGTCCTCTACCTACCTGACATAGATGAGGTCTTGGTCTTACTCCTTTCACTCCAATGCTCCCAACAGTTCTGAAATTAATACAACTTAATACATGAGCTGAGATTTAGCTTTTCAATTTCACCTCACTTGTAGAAGTTATTTCAAAATAGCTATTGAATAAAGCATGCTTTATTTTCTTTTCTGCTCTTAGTTTTGCAAATTCTTGACAGAAAGAAATTATTTTTTTTAAATCCCAGTCTGATTCCTAGCAAACATGCCTAAATTGTCCCCTTCAAATGATCATCTATAATTTCTTGGAGAAGATCCAAACCAGTATTCATATATTGTTCAGACTTTTTCCTTTACAACTCTGACCATAGTATAAAAATTTAACTGCTTGCTATCAAAGAGAAAGACAAATTTTAAATTATCAAATACGATGAAAAGTCTTTGTGAAGATTTTATTCCAAGAGTATTCATATTTAGAATTCTTCTGCTTTCCTTAGTAACTAAATTGCTCCTCGATTTAGCTTACAGATAATGAACAAAACTTACCCCACACTTGATTCTTTCTGCTCACTGGCTTGCCTGGCTCCCCCATTATCTGTGAGGTCCACAAGGGAGGGGCCATGCCTATCTTTTCGACACATATCTACAGCACCAAGCCTTACACCTTAGTTGGCCCTTAAAAACATTTTTTAGCAAAAGTTGAAATATCTAGCTTTTGTTTTATAAAAGCCTGATTTTTACACACATACAAGACAATGTTATCTGCCAAAGATGAGACAAACGTCACACAAGGTTACAAGAATTGTACTTGATCAACTCTTTATCATGAAATGCCAAAAAGTCATTCTGAGCTTGACTCTCATGCACAGCTTGTTGAAAGTTTTACAATTCAAAGTAAGCTTTTGGTCAATCAAAGCCAGCCCTCTAAATGAATCTGGGATAAATTTAGTACTGATTAAACTTGGCAAGTTATCTCTATGGAAAGCAAGGCACAGCAAAGTGGATCCCTATTTCTATTATATCTAAGACAGGGAGGCAAAGACAAACTTTTCAAGAACCACTGCACCTATAAGAACACAAACATTGGATTCAGAAGTATCCATTTATCCACACAGATTTTCAATGATAAACTTTCCCAGGATTGTAAGTTTTCCTTCCGCAGTTTCTTCATAGGTGATCAGTCATCAGGAAGTCATACCACATCAAGGGATGCTCAAAAGAGACTCAATATTCTCCATTTAATACCACTTAGGCAAGCCTTTGTCTTCACATTCATGGTTGTTAAAAAAAGAGGAGAATCTTTTTAGTATATGCATCTGGTTACGAGAGAACAGGATAAACCCCAAGTTACAAGAAGTGACATTTTTGTTTCTGATTCAGCACAAGGAAAGCCAGAATCAGCAAGACCTGTTTCCCTGGCATGAGGCCCTAGAGTCCAAGTCCTGATCTAGATATGGGCGCTGCAAACACAGAATGAGCTGTTCTGCTAAGGCAGCACTGCTCGGAAGGACCAGAACAGACTTCATCTTGCTGGGAAATATCACTCAGTTCTGTAATAAAGCTGGAAAGACTTCCTAACCAAGATGCTTTCAGTGATGAAAAGCTTGGACTTTCCGGCTTTCCAAATGCAGAAAGAAAACAAGTTAGATAGCTGTTTATAAAACAAATCCAGTGAAGGGGGGGGTGGGCACTGTCAATAATAAACATTTACGTTATTCTGTGTGTTTAATATGGGAAAAGACCATATTGGTCATTGAAAGTTGGCCAAACATGGTCAGTATTAGTCTCTGCAGAGTTCCTGAATCTTGCATTAAAAATGCTCTCTGACGTTTTTCTATTCTATTCCCAAATGGATTAATAGTAGGCAGACACAGAAAAAAGTGAGGTCAAACTAGAATAGCCTATATATCTGCACAGCTTACTGTGTGATTTATATGATGCTGTCCCTTTTTCCTAATTCTGTTCTTTAATCTCAAGAGCCATCTCCTCTCTGTCTTAACTGGTTGTCCATCACTTCATACTCCCAGAAACATACCCACATTCTGCCTAGTATGACTGTCACATGTGTACTTATACTTTTGGGTCCATGTAGGCCTTATTTATCTCTGCAGCATCCAGAAACATTCTTTATCACAATAAAATCTAATGTAAATTTCTGGACTAATCATCCCTTAAATTTTTAAATTTGTGAGCATCTGATCATATTATAAGGTGTAAATCACACTAAATTGCTATAAAAATGAAATTTCTGTTAAATAAAGTAACATTTAGTAATATCTTTCATGTGAGGTGATTTGCATAAATGAAGATAATTTATGGGAAAGGCACAATTTTTTCTTTTTTGCCTTGTTGATTTCTAGTGTCTAGAATAGCGTTTATTATAGACGATTTTTCCTGCTACTATGTACTGTTTGACTATAATGGTCATTTTTTTACATCGTTATTCTTATGTAAGCTTAGTATCTTCCCCAAAACGTCTGGGTGGGGTTCCCTTTTTTCAAATTCCTCTGCTGTCATTCCTTTAGGTATTATATTCAAGCTTCATTTTTATATGTGGTTTGTTCTTTGATTCCGAATACCTCAGGACTCCTGTGCTTTAATTCAGTGGTAAACACCCGGGTTTTAAGGAACTTAAAGCAAAAGAAACTGAGGCCTTTGAATGATAGAGGGTGTGAAAGGGACTGCTTGATTATCATCTTGAAATAGGAGACCCAGGTTAGTGGCTACAAAGAAAGGGAATGGAGAAGATTCAATAAAATGAATCCTGGATCTCCAAGATCTGGTAAAATATTAGCTAAAATTATGAGTCTTGTTAGAGGAAGAAGTGTCATAATCTGTATGCTTTCAGCTATTATATTTGCTGGAGTTCTAACTGGAAAAAGAACTAAAGCACAGCCACAGGAGCAGGTGCTGGGAGAAAGAGCCTGCCACCTGAGACGGGTGGTCAGGAGATCCTATGGCAGTGGCCATGGGATAAACTCAGATCCTCAGCAGGCTATAATCAATGGTTGAAAGTAACGCAGGCACATCTGGGTAGGAGCTGTGCTTATTTCCCAGCAAGTGATATAGTCAGATTCAAAATCTTTCTATGCTGAAAAGAAGTCCACTGATTGGCCAAAGGTTTAGATACTACACTTGATCTTAGCCAAAAGGCCGAGAAGCGATAGGCCAAAGGTTTAGAGATCACAATAAAGGACTGGAGTGCAAATCTGAAACCAGAATGCAGCTCTAATCACACAAACTATGGGACGGTGTTAGGAAATGAGAGAACACTGTGGCTCCATGCACAAGCGTAGCCGCAGTAACCATAAACTCTAGCAGGAACAGGAAATAGGTGCCAGCTCCATCCCACTTTGGGTAGATGGAGTCCTGAATTTGTTCTTTTGTTCCAGTTCAAGAGCAGGGCTATGATTACAGGACCATTTGTACCTGTGTTATATGACTCAGGAATAGGTACGTATAAACATAGGAAGGGAAGGTAGGAGTTTGATCTAGGCCTGAGACTCTCCTATTGTCCTTGAGAACCAGAAAAGCCTGTCAAACTCCAGTGTATTGTTCGAGTTCCAGGTCCAATGTTTCTGCTTTACAGAAGCTTTCCTCAAATCCCCATGCACTTGAGAAGAAATAGCCATCACTACCCACCACGGCTACCACTGTCATTATCATCATTACTATTACTATTTCCTTTGGGGTTAATCAACTTAGCAGTTACATGATAACCCTCAGTTCAGTTCAGTTCAATTGCTCAGTCGTGCCCAACTCTTTACGACCCCATGAACTGCAGCACCCCACGCCTCCCTGTCCATCACCAACTCCCAGAGGTCACTCAGATTCATGTCCATCGAGTCAGTGATGCCATCCAGCCATCTCATCCTCTGTCGTCCCCTTCTCCTCCTGCCCCCAATCCCCCCCAGTCTTTTCCAATGAGTCAACTCTTCGCATGAGGTGGACAGAGTACTGGAGTTTCAGCTTTAGCATCATTCCTTCCAAAGAAATCCCAGGGCTGATCTCCTTCAGAATGGACTGGTTGGATCTCCTTGCAGTCCAAGGGACTCTCAAGAGTCTTCTCCAACACCACAGTTCAAAAGCATCAATTCTTCAGC
>SJYX01007103.1:135190-147653 GCA_006410675.1 Oreotragus oreotragus | reverse complement strand
ATGCAGTAGTTTGTTAAGGCTGCCTCAACAAAATACCATAAACTTGGGGCTTAAACAAACACTCTTATTATCTCGAAGTTCTTAAAGCTAGAAGTCTGAGATGAAGGTGTAAGCAGGGTTCGTTCCCTCTGAGGCTGAGTGAAAATCTTTTCCTTGCTTCTTTCCTAGATTCTGGTAGTTACCGTCAGTCTTTGGAATTCTTCAGCTTGTAGACACATCATCCAGTCTCTGCCTTCATACTCACATAATGTTTTTTTCTGTGTGCCCATCTGTCTTTGTGTCCAAATTCCCTCTTTTTATAAAGATACAGTCATATTGAACTGTAAAGGCGATAGGGCCCATACTAATGACTTTATCTTAACTTGACCATCTACAAAGACTATTTACTAATAAGTTTCCATTCACAGGTATGGGGGTTAGGCTTCAACAGCTTTTAGGGGATCTGATTCAACAGATAACAGCATAAGGATCAACTCACACCATGGCAATCAAGTGGCAAGGTATACATCTCAGCCACTGGATACTTGATGCCACTTCTGCTGGCTCTGGCAGCCCCTGAAGCTGGTCCTGCCTCATAGTCCCTGCTTCATGCCAGCTCCTTGACATCGCGGTGTGGGGAGAGAGCATGTGGCTCCTTCTCCTCCCCCTCTCCTCCCCAAAGATTCACAAAATGTGATGTTCTCGCAACACAGCAAAGTCTTTAGTTATTGGGAGGCCAAAAAAGAAAACTGTATTCTGCAGGTGGCAGCCAACATACTACCATGTTGGCAAAGATGGATTCTTTTCTGATTTGTTTAAGGAGAGGGTTGGGGGAAGGCACACACTGTGTTCTGAAGGGGGCAGGGAATGTGATTCTGACAGAGTGAAGAGGAAGCAGAAATGGTAGGTTGCAAAGTCAAAGACAAACTTCTGCATTTTGTCTTTGGGGTGATTCAGTTCATCTTCCTCTACCTGTGGTCACAAAGAAGCTGTGCTGGGTGGGTTTTTTTATGCTGAGCGGAGCTCAGTCAAGTGATGCTCAGGAGTGAGGACCTCTGCTGGGTGGTACCACAGAGTCCATAGAGAGTTGTCCTGGTACCTCCAAATTGGCAAACTCATGGGACATGTTGATTAGCCCCAAATCTACAGCTGATCCATGTGCTTTTTTTTTTTTTTTTTAAACTGTACCTTCTACATGTGGGATTTAGTTCCCCAACCAGGAACTGAACCTGGGCCCCCTGCTTTGGAAGCACAGAGTCTTAACCACTGGACTACCAAGGAAATCCCCCGTGTGCAGTTGAAATAGTGCTAAGAAGCCTGTATATCTGAGATACACAATGACGGGATAATTTTTTCATTCTAATACAGCTTTGATTCATCTCCTTGTGATAACTCGTGTGTCTACCTCCCTTATAGGGTTGTAACTTTCTGGGGGCTAGAGAGGCTCATCTATCATAGTGTTTTTGGGATGGGCCTGACATACTTCTGATGCCCAATAAATGTCAGATGTTTTAGTAAATGGATGGATCAGAAGGTTGTGTGTGTATTGACTCTGAGGATGAGGCAGGGATCGAAGTTACTAAACAATGTTAAAAGGCTCTCAATTTAAGAAAATTTTCTCAGAGCAATTCTCCATGATCCATGACGATGCCTTATTTTCATCACAACCAGGGTATGTGGTAAAATAATGGGAAACAAACAGAGATGTTAGGATGTATATTTCCTCTCCCAGATATATGGCGCTTGCCTGACCCTGTGTTCACATCTCAGCAGAGGTTTCCAACACTGGGGGCTTAGTGCTACTTCTTCTGCCCCCTCTCCAGTGAGACACCCTAGACACTAGCAGAGATTTGTCAACAGATTTTGCCAAATTAAACCTTCAGCAGAAATTCTGCCAACAGATTTCGCCAACTTACACCTTCCTAAGGTGATCTTTAACAACATTTCCATTATATCTTTTCTAGGTGCTTACTTATTGGTATGTTTTTAAACTTATATCCTGGAAATCATATAAATAATAACCCCCAAAAAGAAATAAAATTATTTAAAATCTGAAATGAGAGGAGAATTTGAAATGTTTTAGCTTATGTTGTATTCAACTCTGAAAATGCACTAGCTCAGCCTTTTGAATTTGGTTTCCCTTGTAGTACTAGAAGCAAACAAGAATTAATTTTAAACAAAAATCTGTCTTGTACAATACAAGCTTGAACTTGGTTAGAAAAAACATGTTTTTTAAATTAAATTTCCTTTGAAAAACAAAGGCTTAAGTTAAGGGTAAAATGTTTTGGAAAACTTGAAGTTTCAAAAATAAAACTTGAAGGAAAATAAAAATGGTTTTAGGGCTTTCTGAAAAATCCCTAATACTGCTAAGTCCCCCTCCCCTATTTGTAACAGGAACTAGTCTGAAGACTTTCTTTTCCAACGTGGAAACTGAACCTCTTTGGAGGTGCTAATAAAGTGTTAAATTACTCTTTTCGTTATTATATTGATACTTCTCTTCTTTCCTTATTATAATTTTTGATTAAGATGCAAGTGACCTGACATTACAAATTAAAAATTTATAGACACTTCTCAGCACAGAGCAAGTGTATGTGAATGGTCAGTGATAATCAGAAGTATACCAACTGAACTTACCTATCATTTTATTATCCTGCATCAGGGTATGGATACGGCATTCTATTAGGTACATGCCCAATAAGAAAGATTTTCAAAAGATATTCCTATACATCTCCAGTGTGTAATTTTTATTCATATTTTACCTCAGACCCAGCTCCTAGGCTTCTAGAATAATTTTCTATTTCATTTTTAGAAAGGTGTCCTGTTTCCCTTGTATAGTATCTGCGATTATTCTCTTATTCTAAAAACCTTTCATTCATCAGTCTCGTTGCATAGATATCCTGTCTATGTTACTACAGTAGCCTTTAATCAGTGAACCCATCAGTACCCTCACAAGTGTATACTAATCACTTTCATGTTAGTAAGTCTCATGACGCTCTGGGTAGGGGTAATAAACTCAAATGCAAGCAACCTAAATGTTCATCAAAAGAAGAATGGGTAAAGAAGATATAGTTCATATATACAATGGAACATTACTCAACTGTAAAAAAGAAGAATGAAATAATGTCATTTGTCACCACATGGATGCACCTAGAGGTTGTCACACTGAGTGAAATAAGACAGAGAAAGACAAATATTTGATAACACTTATATGTGATATCTTTAAAAAAAAGAGTATAAATGAATTTACTCTCAAAACGAAGAGTCACAGATGTAAAAACAAACTTACGGTTACCAGGGTAGAAAGGTGGCGGATAAATTGGAGATTGAAATCGACATATACACGTGACTAGCAATATGTATAAAATAGATAACTAATATGGACCTCTGTATAGCACAGGGAACTCTGCTTAATACTCTGTAATGACCTGCATGGGAGAAGAATTTGAAAAAGAATGGTATATGTATGTGCTCAGTAGTTTCAGTTGTGCCTGACTCTTTGTGATCCCATGGACTATGTAGCCCACCAGGCTTCTCTTTCCATGAGATTATCCCAACAAGAATACTGGAGTGGGTTGTCACGTCCTCCTCCAGGGGATCGTCCCAACCCAGGGATCAAACCCGCATCTCCAGCAGCTCCTGCATTGGCAGGCTGATTCTTTACCACTTGAGACACCTGGATATATGTTTATGTATAACTGAGTCACTTTGCTGTATGTACAGCAGAAATTAACATAACAGTGTAAATCAACTATTCTCCAAAAAAAAAAAAAAAATTTTAAAACTCTCAAATATATTTACTGGCCAAGAAGGTAACAGAACATGTGAAATTAAAAAGTAATGTGGAGTGGTAGACCTTTGGCCAATTGGGGAATACATGCTCTGCCTAAAGACACTTAAATTCGTTTAAGAACATGATGCTAGCCCAGTAGAGCACAGCGTTGAGTTTTTTGGGTCTGTGCATTTTAATTTTCTCTCTTACCATTTAGACAATAAGAAGACAATACAGATCTCTCCCTTTTAAAACACCAGTACAAAGATTTGTGGCNATTCGTTTAAGAACATGATGCTAGCCCAGTAGAGCACAGCGTTGAGTTTTTTGGGTCTGTGCATTTTAATTTTCTCTCTTACCATTTAGACAATAAGAAGACAATACAGATCTCTCCCTTTTAAAACACCAGTACAAAGATTTGTGGTCAGTTGTTTACTCTTGACTATGGCAAAAATAAGTACTCTAAAATGTTTTCTGATGAGAGTGCTGTTAGCTAAAATAATAAAATTACTATTAACTGAGAAGCAATTGTCATTACCAGACTGATCTACCAGAGCCATATGGCATGTTGAATTCCTAAGAACTCTTATGATTATATTGCTGTTTATTTTTTATTACGAACTAATTGTTCGAGGGCTCTTGTGTGCAGAATTCTTGCTCTCTGTACTTACTAGCAATCATTAGACATGGTGTTTGTTTTCTATAGTGTTGACTCCAAATTCAACCCAATGCTCTTCAAATTGTTATCCCCCAGTTCAGCCCAAATTCAGAAGGAATGCTCAATTTACCACCACAGAGAAGGAGCTGATCTCGAAAGAATAATGGGAAAGAACAACAGCTGCTTTAAACAAATCTTACAAACACAATTTAGCACAGACACTGAACAGGAAGAGAAAATAAAGACTGACTAATCACCAGTGGACCAGCGTGTGCCCTGGAGCCTTGAATCTGGAAATTATTAATTTCTATTTTTCTCTCACCTCCCCAAAGGTTCAGTGAGTACACTGATGTCTGGAGCAAAATCCATACAAGATGCGTTTTCATCGCAGCATCTGGTTCCCTGGGAACTCTGCTGCTTGCTTTCTCACTGCATTTAACCTTTTGTCTGAAGTATTGTTTTGGCAGCCAAAGATATGTCTGCATTACTTTGTGTTTTTAAGAATCCCACTTTCTCTTTGCTCATAAAATCTGCAACCTGGTGTGGGGATGTTTGAAATGTTTCCTGAGTCCATACATTTGGGTGAGAGTAATGGAACAATTCACTTTAGATCCACCCATATTTCAGTCCTCATCCCAGCCAGGTATCAGGGTTTCCTTTTGTCATAAGGTCTGTAGCTAAAACCGCAAACCCTCTGGTGACCAGTGAAATCATGTTTTTGTCATCTTTGTCCTATAAATGAGGTAGCTATTAGATCTTGGATCTTTCGTGAAAATAATCCAAAAAGAAGCGAACATAAAAAGGAAAACCTCTAGAGTTTTTTAAGTGCAAAAGTACTCAAGTTTGACAAATACTTTAGATTCATGACATTATTATTGGCATCAAACCTACACGCTTTATTATATTAAAAACAGCTTTTAAAAAACAATCATTTTAAAAAGAGTGTGAAGAGCCCAAAATATGTATCTCTTGAATAAGCTTGTTCTTTTGCTGAACCAGAACCAAACATGTTACATAACGTGAATAAGATAAAACCACAATCAGCGGTCTTCCTCTTCCAAACGGAGGTGACTTCTCAAAATGGCATGGCCTAGTTACACCATTTTCAGTGTTAAAAATCATGGGGAGGATCATAGCCACAATGATTAAAGTTTTCCAAAGAATGTTCTATAAATCCTTGTAACAACAATTTCACTATTTTAATTCTAGGCTGTGGGAAGATTTCAAAGGGTTTAGTATTTTTTTTTTTTCATTCTTAAATTGTTCATTCTGTTTTTTCAAACAGAGCATTTAGGAAATGATCCTGTAGCAATTTAACGAAAATAACAAGATCCATTAACTTCACACTGAATAATATGTAAACCTCGATGTTTAATTAGTCTTTGACTCTGTAAATTACAAAATACTTTTCTGGTCATTTGCTGCTGCTGCTGCTGCTAAAATAATTTAGTCATGTCTGACTCTTTGCAACTTTATGGACTGTAGCCCACCAGGCTCCTCTGTCCATGTGATTCTCCGGGCAAGAATACTGGAGTGGGTAGCCATTCCTTTCTCCAGAGGATCTTCTCAACCCAAGGATTGAACCTGTGTCTCCTGCAGCTTCTGCATTGCAGGCAGATTCTTTACCACTGAGCTACTAGGGAATGTCCATCAACCGAGGAATGGATAATGAAGATATGGTAGATATATACAACAGAGTATTAGTCAGCCATTGAAAGGAATGAAATAATGCCATTTGCAGCAACTTGGATGGACCTAGAGATTGTTACATGTTGTTGGAAGAGGGTGTTTGCTATGATCAGTGGGTTCCTTGGCAAAACTCTGTTAGTCTTCACCCTGCTTCATTTTGTGCTCCAAGGTCAAACTTGCTTGTTACTACAGATATTTTTTGACTTCCTACTTTTGCATTCCAATCCCTTATGATGAAAAGGACATCTTTATTTTTGGTGTTAGTTCTAGATGGTGTTGTAGGTCTTAACAGGACTATTCAACTTCAGCTCCTTTGGCATTACTGGTTGGGCAGAGACCTGAATTATTGTGATGTTGAATGGTTTGCCTTAGAAATGAACCGAAATCATTCTGTCATTTTTGAGATTGCAAACAAGTATTGCATTCTGGATTCTTGTTGACTATGAGGTCTACTCTATTTCTTCTAAGGGATTCTTGCCCATGGTAGTAGATATAATGGTCATCTGAATTAAATTCACCCATTCTCATCCATTTTAGTTCACTGATCCCTAAAATGGCAATGTTCACTCTTGCCATCTCCTGCTTGACCACATCCAATTTACCTTGTTTCATGGACCTAACATTCCAGGTTCCTATATAATATTGTTATTTATAGCACTGGACTTTACTTTCGCCACCAGACACATCCAAAACTGCGTGTTGTTTCCACTTTGACCCAGCCTCTTCTTTCTTTCTGGAGCTATTTCTCCACTCTTTCCCAATAAAATATTGGACAACTACTGACCTCATCTTCCAGTATCATACCTTTCTGCCTTTTCATACTGTTCATGGGGTTCTTGAAGCAGAATACTGGAGTGTTTTGCAATTCCCTTCTCCAGTGAACCACATTGCATCAAAACTATCCACCATGACCTGACCATCTTGTCCTCTTCATCATATGGGATTAGAATGCAAAGAAGGTAGTCAAAAGATACCTAGTATAACAGGCAAGTTTGGTTTTGGAGTACAAAATGAAGCAGGGTGAAGGTTAACAGAGTTTTGCTAAGAAAATACACTGGTCATAGCAAACACTCTCCTCCAACAATGCAAGAGATGACTCTATGGTAGGACATCACCAGATGGTCAATACTGAAATCAGATTGATTATATTTTTTGCAGCCAAAGATGGAAAAGCTCTATACAATCAGCAAAAACAAGACCTGGAGCTGACTGTGGCTCAGATGACATCTACATCTGCGTCACTGACTACATGAAAGCCTTTGACTACATGGATCACAACAAACTCTGGGAAGTTGTTAAGAGACAGGAATACCAGACCACCTTACCTGTCTTCTGAGAAACCTGTATGTAGGACAAGCAGCAACAGTTAGAAATAGATGTGGAACAATGGACTGGTTCCAAATTGGGAAAGGAGTATAACAAGGCTGTCTGCTGTCATCCTGGTATTTAATTTATGTACAGAGTAAATCATGGGAAGTCCTGGGCTGGATGAAGCACATGCTAGAATCAAGATTGCCAGGAGAAATATCAACAACTTCAGATATGCTGATGATACCACTCTAATGGCAGAAAGGGAAGAAGAACTAAAGAGCCTTTTGATAAAGGTGAAAGAGGAGAGTGGAAAAGCTGGCTTAAAACTCAACATTCAGAAAACTAAGATCATGGCATTCAGTCCCATCATTTCATGGCAAATAGAGGGACAAACAATGGAAATAGTGACAGATTTTATCTTCTTGGGCTCCAAAATCATTGCAGATGGTGACTGCAGCCATGAAATTCAGACACATGCTATTTAGAAGAAATGCTATGACAATCCTAGATAGCATATTAAAAAGCAGAGACATCATTTCGCCAACAAAGGTCCATATAGTCAGAGTTGTGGTTTTTCTAGTAGTCATGTACAGATGTGAGAGTTAGACCATAAAGCTGAGCATCAAAGAACTGATGCTTTTGAACTGAGGTGCTGGAGAAGATTCTTGAGAGTCCCTTGGACTGCAGGGAGACCAAGCCAGTCAATCTGAAGGGAAATCGACCTGAATATTATTGGAAGGGTTGCTGCTGAAGCACCAATACTTTAACTACCTGATGCAGGCTGACTCATTGGATACAATCCTGATGCTGGGAAAGATTGAGGGATGGAGGAGAAGGGGGCAACAAAGGATGTGATGATTGGATGGCATCACTGGCTCAATGGATGTGAGTTTGAGCAAACTCTGGAAGACAGTGAAGGACAGGGAAGCCTGACCTGTTGCAATTCATGGTGTCACCAAGTTGAACATGACTTAGTGACTGAACAACAACAAGAGATTGTCATATCGAGTGTAATAAGTAAGACCAAAGAGGAGAAATATTACATGACATTTGTTATACGTGGGATCTAAAAAGAAATGATACAAATGAACTCATTCACTAAACAGCAAGAGACTCACAGACTCAGAGAACAACGTTATACTTGCTGTGGGTCAGAGGGTGGAAGAATGGGGGAAGGCACAGTTAGGGAGTTTGGGGTCAACATGCATACACTGCTGCTGCTGCTGCTGCTGAGTTGCTTCAGTCGTGTTCGACTCTGTGCGACCCCAGAGACGGCAGCCCACCAGGCTCCGCCATCCCTGGGATTCTCCAGGCACGAACACCTGTCTCTTATACACATCTAGATGTGTATAAGAGACAGGTCCAAGGCAGTCAAGGGGAGGGTGGAGCACAAGCCAGATTTACACAGTAGACTCATCCCAAGAGAAAGAAACTGGCTGTACCAGGTTTCTCTGTGGGTGAACGGGTGGGGGAGGGGCGGAGGCTAGATAGGAAGGACTAAGGGAGCATCTAAGAAGAAATTCGATCCTGGGTCCACCCCCACTCCACGCCAACCTCCCTACCCCCAACTTCCTTGCAGCTGATTTTCCCTCATACTGGAAGAAGTCTGCAAGATTATTCTCAGGAGAGGGTGCATGCATGCTAAATAGCTTCAGTGCTGTCTGACTCTGTGCAACCCCATGGACTGTAGCCCACCAGGCTTCTCTGTCCTTGGGATTCTTCAGGCAAGAATACTGGCATGGGTTGCCATGCCCTCCTTCAGGATAGCTTCCCGACCCAGGGATCCGACCTGTGTCTCTTATGTCTCCTGCATTTGCAGGTGGGTTCCCACTCCAGTATTCTTGCCTGGAGAATCCCACGGAAGGAGGAACTTGGTGGGCTACAGCCCATGGGGTCACAAAGAGTCGGACACGACTGAGCGACTTCACTTCACTTCTTTACCACTAGTGCCACCTGGAAGACGATAAAGCACAGCTTCTCTGGATTGGTAGATGCCAGGCACAGTTAAGGACATGGGCATTTCACAGAAAATAAGGATTTGATCCCTGGATCAGAAAGATCCCCTGGAGAAGGAAATGGCAACCCACTCCAGTATTCTTGCCTGGAGAATCCCATGGACACAGGGGCCTGGCGGGCTACAGTCCAGGGGTTCACAAAAGAGTCAGACACGACTTAAGCCTAAACAACAGCAACACAGCATGTGTTTTTGTGCTGAATGTGGAAACAGCGCACCCCCGTGGCGCCAACCTTCACCCTCAGCTGGGTTCCTAGAATCCTGAAATCAAACCTTGCCCTCCACGGACTAGGTTGGAAGATGCTTAGCATAAGGAGAAGACTTAAAAACACTGACGTACTGGATTTACCAATACCTAGACTCACAAATCGGAGAAGGAAATGGCAACCCACTCCAGTGTTCTTGCCTGGAGAATCCCAGGGATGGGGACGCCTGGTGGGCTGCCATCTATGGGGTCGCACAGAGTCGGACACGACTGAAGCGACTTAGCAGCAGCAGCAGCAGCAGTATACAGTGGAAATGACAAATAGATTCAAGGGATTAGATCTGATAAACAGAGTGCCTGAGATAGATAGAGTGCCTGAAAAAATATGGATGGAGATTCATAACACTGTACAGGAGGTGGTGATCAATATCATCCCCAAGAAAAAGAAATGCAAAAGGGCACATTGGTTGTCTGAGGAGGCCTTAAAAATAGCTGTGAAAAGAAAAGAAGCTAAAGACAAAGGAGAAAAGGAAAGGTATATGCATCTGAATGCAGAGTTCCAAAGAACAGCAAGGAAAAATAAGAAAGCCTTCCTCAGTGAACAATGCAAGGAATTAGAGGAAACAATGGAATAGGAAAGACCAGAGATCTCTTCAAGAAAATCAGAGATACCAAGGGAATATTTCATGCAAAGATGAGCACAATAAAGGACAGAAACAAATATGAACCTAACAGAAGCAGAATGTATTAAGAAAAGGAGGCAAGAATACACAGAAGAACGATATAAAAAAGATCTTCATGACCCAGATAACCATGATGGTGTGATCACTCATCTAGAGCCAGACATCCTGGAGTGTGAAGTCAAGTGGGCCTTAGGAAGCATCACTATGAAAAAAGCTAGTGAAAGTGATGAATTCCAGCTGAGCTATCTCAAATCCTAAAAGATGATGGTGTTCAATATGCCACCAAATTTGGAAAACTCAGCAGTGGCCACAGGACTGGAAAAAGTCAGTTTGCATTTCAACCCCAAAGAAGGACAATAACAAAGAATGTTCAGCTTACTGTACAATTGCACTCATCTCACACTCTAGCAAAGTAATGCTTAAAATTCTCCAAGCTAGGATTCAACAGTACATGAACCATGAACTTCCAAATGTTCAAGTTGGATTTCAAAAAGGCAGAGGAACCAGAGATCAATTTGCCAACATCCACTGGATCACAGAATAAGTGAGAATTCCAGAAAAATATCTACTTCGCCTTGACTATGCCAAAGCCTTTGACTGTGTGGATCACAACAAACTGTGGAAAATTCTTCAAGAGATGGGAATACCAGACCACCTGACCTGCCTCCTGAGAAATCTGTATGCAGGTCAGGAAGCAACAGTTCAAACCAGACATGGAACAATGAACTGGTTCCAAATTGGGAAAGGAGTCCAACAAGGCTGTATACTGTCACCCTGCTTACTTAAGTGACACACAGAGTACATCCCACAAAATGCCAGGCTGGATGAAGTGCATGCTAGAATCAAGATTGCCAGGAGAAATATCAGTAACATCAGATATGCAGATGACACCACCCTTATGGCAGAAAGCAAAGAAGAACTAAAGAGCTTCTTGATGAAAGTGAAAGAAGAGAGTGAAAAGGCTGGCTTAAACCCCACATTCAAAAAATGAAGATCATGGCACCTGGTCCCATCACTTCATGGCAAATAGAGGGGGAAACAACAAAAGTGGTGACAGACTTTATTTTCTTTGGCTCCAAAATCATTGCAGATGGTGACTGCAGCCATGAAATTAAAAGACGCTAGCTCCTTGAAAGAAAAGGTATGACCAACCTAGACAGTATATTAAAAAGCAAAGACATTATGTTGCTGACAAAGGTCCATCTAGTCAAAGCTATGGTTTTCCAGTAGTTATGTATGGTTGTGAGAGTTGGACTGTGAAAAAAGTGAGCACTGAAGAATTGATGCTTTTGAACTGTAGTGTTGGAGAAGAATCTTAAGAGTCCCTTGGACTGCAAGGAAATCAAACCAAACAATCTTAGAGGAAACCAATCCTGAATATTCGTTGGAAAGACTGTTGCTGACCTGATCTGAAGAACTGACTTCTTAGAAAAGACCCTGATGCTGGGAAAGATTGAAGGCAGGAGGAGAAGGGGCCGACAGAGGATGAGATGGTTTGATAGCATCACTGACTCAATGGGCTTGAGTTTGAGCAAGCTCTGGGACTTGGTGATTGGCAGGGAAGCCTGGCATACTGCAGTCCAGGGGGTCACAAAGAGTGGACATGACTGATGGACTGAACTGAATACAAAGTAAAATATTGCATAGGAACCTGGAATCTTAGGTCCATGAATTAAAGTAAAGTGGAAGTGGTCACACAGGAAATGGCAAGAGTGAACACTGACATTCTAGGAATCAGCAAACTAAGATGGACTGGAATGGGTGAATTTAACTCAGATGACCATCAAATCTACTACTGTGGGCAGGAATCCCTTGGAAGAAATAGAATAGCCATCATGGTCAACAAAAGAGTCCAAAATGCAGTACTTGGATGCAATCTCAAAAATGACAGAATGATCTCTGTTCATTTCCAAGGCAAACCATTCAATATGACGGTAATCCAAGCCTATGCCCCAACCAGTAATGCTGAAGAAGCTGAAGTTGAATGGTTCTATGAAGACCTACAAGACCTTTTAGAACTAACACCCCAAAACTAACACCCCTTTTCATTATAGGGGACTGGAATGCAAAAGTAGGTAGTCAGGAAACACCTGGGGTAACAGGCAAATTTGGCCTTGGAGTACAGAATGAAGCAGGGCAAAGGCTAATAGAGTTT
>SJYX01007103.1:27070-128819 GCA_006410675.1 Oreotragus oreotragus | reverse complement strand
TATTTGAATGAGATCCTTGCTGGGTACAGTAATCTGGGCTGTAGGTTATTTTCTTTCATCACTTTAAGTATGTCTTGCCATTCCCTCCTGGCCTGAAGCATTTCTATCGAAAGATCTGCAGTTATCCTTATGGGAATCCCCTTGTGTGTTATTTGTTGTTTTTCCTTGCTGCTTTTAATAGTTGTTCTTTGTGTTTGATCTTTGTTAATTTGATTAATATGTGTCTTGGGGTGTTTTGCCTTGGATTTATCCTATTTGGAACTCTCTGGGTTTCTTGGACTTGGGTGATTATTTCCTTCCCCATTTTAGGGAAGTTTTCAACCATTATCTCCTCAAGTATTTTCTCATGGTCTTTCTTTCTGTCTTCTTCTTCTGGGACTCCTATAATTCAAATGTTGGAGCGTTTCATATTGTCCTGGAGGTCTCTGAGACTGTGCTCATTTCTTTTACTTTGTTTCTCTTTTTTCCTCTCTGATTTCATTTATTTCTACCATTCTATATTCTACTTCACTAATCCTAAATTCTGCCTCCGGTATTCTACTATTTGTTGCCTCCAGAGTGTTTCTGATCTCATTTATTGCATTATTCGTTATATATTGACTTTTTTATTTCTTCTAGGTCCTTGTTAAACCTTTCTTGCATCTTCTCCAGGCAATTTATCTGTGATTCCATTTTGATGTCAAGATTTTGAATCATTTTCACTATCATTATTCAGAATTCTTTCTCATGTAGATTCCTTATCTCTTCCTCTTTTGTTTGGTTAGGTGGGCATGTCTCCTGTTCCTTTACCTGCTGGGTATTAGTCTATCTCTTTATCTTGGTTATATTGCTGCGTTTGGGGTGGCCTTTCTGTATTCTGGGAATTTGTGGAGTTCTCTTTATTATGGAGTTTTCTCGCTGTGGGTGGGGTTGTATCAGTGGGTTGTCAAGGTTTCTTGGTTAGGGAAGCTTGTGTCGGAGTTCTGGTGGGTGGAGCTGGATTTCTTCTCTCTGGGGTGCAATGAAGTGTCCAGTAATGAGCTTTGAGATGTCTATGGTTTTGGAGTAACTTTGAGCTGCGTGTATGTCTCTTATACACATCTAGATGTGTATAAGAGACAGCCTTGCATTCCTGGGATAAAGCCTACTTGGTCATGGTGTATGATCTTTTTAATGTGTTGTTGGATTCTGATTGCTANCTCGATGGACATGGGTTTGGGTAGACTCCGGGAGTTGGTGTTGGACAAGGAGGCCTGGCATGCTGCGATTTATGGGGTCGCAAAGAGTCGGACATGACTGAGCGACTGAACTGAACTGAACTGATGCATCATGTGGATATGAAGATATCTGTGAGTGGTGCATATTATCATAGATAAATATTAAGCTATAATATACCCTTGGAAGGCTTGTATGTTAACCAGCTATCTAAGGTAAACAATTGTATTTACTCTAAGTGAAAAACTGTATCTCTTAAAGTGTTCTTAAAGAAACTATGAAATAAAGCTTTATTGAAATTTTTAAAAGTTTATTCCATCTTTGATAAAGTTAGAATATACAAGTGTCAATTTTATTTGGTCATTTGTATGAAATTAATAAAGAATTAGTCTAGGCTTCATTTCATTTATAATTAATGTTTATCTAGCCCTAGTGGCTCGGATGGTAAAGAATCTGCCTGCAATTCTGGAGACCTGGGTTCGATCCCTGGGTTGGGAAGATGCCCTGGAGAAGGCAATGGCTACCGCCTCCAGTATTCTTGCCTAGAGAATTCCTTGAACAGAGGAGCGTGGTGGCGTATAGTCCATGAAGTTGCAGAGTTGGACAGGACTGAGCAACTAACACTAAGACTAGCCCTCTCCTTTATCCTAGTTGAACCTCATGAAAGTAAAGAAATATGGGCTCAAAAAATTTAATTGATATCCTTTATGGTCTTTGGGAGAAATAGTTGGAAATGGGGTTAAAATCCCTATGTTCTGACTCCAGAGCCCACAGAACTACCCCTCCTCACAGTGGTTTCAAAGACACACAGAAAGAAATGCATCATGTATACCCACATTTAAGTTAAAAGTTTTACAAATTAACACTTGATATGTGTAAATGACTTCTATTTTGAGTTGTGTGTGTACTAAAGCTGGTTGTGAGCCACATCTAAATTGATTTTCACAGATGGGCTGGGACCACACTTTGAAAAGCTGTGCCGCAGGGTGTGCCACTGCAAGATCATCTTGCAGGAGTCTGCGCAGGTGCCAGGGGCACCATTCTCAGGGGCCTCTTGCTTTCAGGTTCTCATGTTGTCATCTGAAACTCAATACTTATTTTATCTTTGACCCTGTGCGTTGGAAGTGATGCCCAACAGGACAATGGAGCATGAAGCTTGAGCAGAAAGAGGTGCAATCTGTATGTCCATTGCTCCTTGCCCTCATTCATATATAGTACTCACGATGCCCCATGAGCACAGAATGCTGGTGAATGGACATTGGATGGGAATTCAGTGAGACTCCAAGTGAGGATGTGGTTAAGTATGCTTTGTCTGACTGAGTAAATGGGGACGATGACAGCCTGGGGAGGCCATGTTTGCAATTTAAACCTGAATTTGCTTCAACTGTGAAGAAACATGATGACATTCTAAGAATTACACATTACCGAGTAGCCTTATTATATCCTTTCTTACTCATATCACTTCCCTGTGTTAGCCA
Organism: Oreotragus oreotragus; assembly: GCA_006410675.1. Taxonomy (NCBI): domain Eukaryota; kingdom Metazoa; phylum Chordata; class Mammalia; order Artiodactyla; family Bovidae; genus Oreotragus; species Oreotragus oreotragus. The sequence continues at coordinate 126,147 of SJYX01007103.1, read as the reverse complement.
ACCACTTATGCTGAAAATGATGACATAGAAGGAAAGGGAAAGATAGGGCAATCCAGAGTGCCTTTTCCTTTCAGTCTGTCCTTGATCATCAGTGGGACGGAGAGAATGAATGTTGGTAGAAAGTGTGTATGTGTGTCAAGAATAAAAACAGTTTATTTAGTTTTGTGTAGTATATCTGATGTTCTGGTAAGAATGAAATACATAAACATGTATTAATTATGAAATACAAACTGTGTAACTTTGGTGATTCTGCAGATGAGTTAAATATTATTATATTTTAATTTTAAACTGTCATTGCATAGAATAGAGATGAATAATAAAATTCATGCAAATGATTTAAAGCTTCTTGTCTTAGAATGACATTAAATAGTAAATTAAAAAACATGATAAGTCAGCGAGGGAGAGAGACCACCAAAGAAAATGAAAAGCTTTGTAGTACCTATACTGGCAGTTTTCCTGGTTTTTTAATTTGGGGGTCTATCATTTTCATTTTCCTCTGAGATCTGCAAATTATGCAGCTGCCAGGAGTTGGGTTTGCCACCCTCCCCAATAGTATGTCCATGGCCTCATCTGTGGAACGTGTGAATATTACTTTATATGCCAAAAGAGTGAATATTACCTTATTTGGCAAAAGAGTAAACAATAACTTTTATGACAAAAGATGTGGTTAAGTTTAGGGTCTTAAGAGGAGGAGCTCCTCCTGGCTTATCTAGGTGGATCCTAAGTCCCTAAATACAGTCAATGCATCCTTATAAGATGGATATACAGAGGAGAGGAGGAGACAATGAGACCATGGCTTGGNAACAATAACTTTTATGACAAAAGATGTGGTTAAGTTTAGGGTCTTAAGAGGAGGAGCTCCTCCTGGCTTATCTAGGTGGATCCTAAGTCCCTAAATACAGTCAATGCATCCTTATAAGATGGATATACAGAGGAGAGGAGGAGACAATGAGACCATGGCTTGGGATGATGCAACCAAAGCCAAGGAAGGCCCGGGGCCCCTAGAAGCTGGAAGACACCGAACAGAAACACCTGTAGGCCCTGACTCTTTCACTGAACTTACTTTCTCAAACTAGGTGTGTGGACCTTAGCATGGAGGTCCACCTCTTCTCTAGTTGCTCTGCATCATCCTGCATCACCCAGATGCTAATTTCTGATCATTTTACATGCTAGTTTTGCCCCTTTATGTTGTCTCTGAGATCTAAATTCCTTGGGAATAAAAAACACTTCTCAAAGACTGTGCCCTCTAGACTGTCTTGGAAAATGCTAGTTTTATAGAAAATTTTCAGTGGATTCCTATTGACTGACCATAGGCTTGAAATACTGATCAGGTTTTTATTTATTCTTATATTTTTCTCTTTAACATTTAGATGACTCATGGGCGTACTAAGTTGCNCACCAGAGCAAGACCCAGTTTTTCCCATCACAAGTTCCTACCATCAAGAAACTTACACAAGCCTCTTAGCCTCATCCGTCAGAGGACAGACAGAAGAAGCAAGAAGCACAGTCTCACAGCAGCTAAAACAAAAACCATGTTACAGAAAGTTAATCACCATGAGAGAGCAGAAAGTTATATCCCAGATGAAGGGACAAAGTAAAATCTCAGAAAAACAACTAAATGAAGTGAAGACAGGCAATCTTCCAGAAAAAGAATTCAGAATAACGATAGTGAGTATGATCCAGGATCTCGGGAAAAGAATGGAGGCAAAGATTGAGAAGATGCAAGAAATGTTTACCAAAGACCTACAAGAACTAAAGAACAAAGAAAGAGAGATGAATACTACACTAGAAGGAATCAACTGCAGAATAATGAGGCAGAATAATAAATGACCTGGAGGACAGAACAGTAGAAATCATCGCCACAGAACAGAATATAGACAAATGAATGAAAAGAAATGAAGACAGCCTAAGAGATACTTGGAACAACATTAAACACACCAACATTCACATTATAGGGGTCCCAGAAGGAGTAGAGAAAGGATCTGAGAAAATATTTCAAGAGATAATAGCTAAAAACTTCCCAAACATGGGAAAGGAAACAGTCACCAAGTCCAGGAAGCACAGAGAGTCCCAGGCAGGATAAACCCAAGGAGGAGCACACCCAGACAGATAGTAATCAAACTGACAAAAATTAAAGACCAGAGATAAAATATTAAAAGCAACGAGGGAAAAATGACGAATAACATACAAGGGAACTCCCACCAGGCTGTCTGCTGATTTGAAACTCTACAAGCCAGAAGGGAATGGCATGATGTATTTAAAGTGATAAAACGGAAGACCCTCAACCAAGAATACTCTACTCCATAAGACTCTCCTTCAGATTTGATAGAGAAATCAAAAGCTTTCAGACAAGCAAAAGTCAAGAGATTTCAGCATCAGCAAACCAGCTTTACAACAAATGCCAAAGGAATTTCTCTAGGCAGCAAACACAAGAGAAAGAAAAGACCTACAGAAAATAAGTCCAAAATAATTAAGAAAATGGTAATAGGATCATACATATCAATAATTACCTTAAATGTAAATAGATTAAAAGCACCAACTAAAAGACATATACTAGCTGGGTGGATGAAAACAAGTGCATATATGCACTTTCACCTACCACATCATTCTGCTTGATACTCCCCTCAAATTCTAATATTTATATTGTTAAGTTAATCATGCTCCCATTATGGCTTGCAATTGTAATTATCTTTTATTTTTGTTTGGCTACTAATTGGGAAAACTGATTAACATCTTTTGCTGTATGTAACTATCACTCACTTAATACCATTGTATCATGACTGGTCAATAGAAAAATAATAGAATTCTATATCAGCAAAACTAGGATCTAATAGAAAAACCTGTAATCACTTTTTAAAATCCGGAGGCGTACCAGAATTAGCTTGAAACTTTTTGGAAAACTACAAATCCTCAAGTATCGCTTTTTTCTCCAGAGCTCCAGATGTTTCTAATGACCAGTCATGTTTATAAACAACTGTACTATATGATGATCTTTTTACTTTTATCTAGTTTGTTTCACTTTTTCTATTACATATTCAGGGCTCCCATTTCATTTAATTTATGTTCTCCAACTTCTCCATCTCTTTTCTCCTTTTTTTATGCTCTTTCTCAAGCCCTTATTAAGTATAGTAGAAGATCTTTTGTATACATATACATATAAGTATGTATAATATATATTTTAGAAAACTTATGAATTCTTGCCTAACTAAAAAATTTTTGACATCTTGATTTGACTTGTCTGACTTAGTATGAACAGAATGCTAGATTTCTAATTAAAAAATGGATACGCAACAAGCAAGAAAGGCCTTCTATATACCCTGTCTCTTATACACATCTCCCATTTGTGATCTTAATAGTTTTTACCTGGCTCACACTGAAGATCTAAACTCCACCCCCACCAGAGAACTGCTTCCCTTGATTATCATGTAAAACCGCTGGGATCTTCCAGCAAGCTCTGGATTTTCCTTGAGCAGTCAGAGAGAGTTCAAAGCATTCTTCCTTAAGGGGTGGCTTCTATAGCCCCTTCCTCCTCCTCTACAGCCTAGAATTTGCCTGCAGCTATGCAAGATGTTGGGGAAGGAGATGTGTATAAGAGACAGATATTATTCAGTAATATTTGTATAGAAGATGATGATATGATGATATATACACATTCAGTTCAGTTCAGTTCAATCGCTCAGTCGTGTCCGACTCTTTGCGACCCCATGAATCGCAGCACGCCAGGCCTCCCTGTCCATCACCAGCTTCCGGAGTTCGCTCAGACTCACGTCCATCGAGTCCGTGATGCCATCCAGCCATCTCATCTTCTGTCGTCCCCTTCTCCTCCTGCTCCCAATCCCTCCCACTATATACATATATATCAGCAATAAGTAACTTTTAAATAATAAAAAGTAGATTTCTTTCATAATAGAAAACAAGTGTATAAACTGGGATTGAAACTAAGTGGGACACTGTGAAGCTTCTGCGCACAAAAGTCTATGTCCCCCTTTTTCCTGTTAGCAGGAAACAGGNAAAAAGCTGTCTATATCCTGCCCACTAGCAGTATCAATTTGCCATCTATGGGGTCACACAGCAGCAGCAATATCAAATAAAACACCCATTGAGATCACACCCACTGGGAGACTAACCCACTGGTATTTATTGAAATGCTGGAACCCATTTGTGATCTTAATAGTTTTTACCTGGCTCACACTGAAGATCTAAACTCCACCCCCACCAGAGAACTGCTTCCCTTGATTATCATGTAAAACCGCTGGGATCTTCCAGCAAGCTCTGGATTTTCCTTGAGCAGTCAGAGAGAGTTCAAAGCATTCTTCCTTAAGGGGTGGCTTCTATAGCCCCTTCCTCCTCCTCTACAGCCTAGAATTTGCCTGCAGCTATGCAATATGTTGGGGAAGGCTGGCTTGTAATTGTCATTCAGGCATTCTGACTTTTCCTTCCTCTATCTGGCGACTTGCTGCCTCTCCTTGAGAGATGTGTATAAGAGACAGCCATGAGTCCTTCCAATGAATATTCAGGACTGATTTCCTTTAGGATGGACTGGTTGGATGTCCTTGCTGTCCAAGGGACTCTCAAAAGTCTTCTCCAACACCACAGCTTTCTTTATAGTCTAACTCTCACATCCATACATGACTACTGGAAAAACTATAGCTTTGATTAGATAGACCTTTGTTGACAAAGTAATGTTGTGCTTTTTAACAAGCTGTCTAGGTTGGTCATAACTCTTTTTCCAAGGAGCAAGCATCCTTTAATTTCATGGCTACATCCACCATGTGCAGTGATTTTGGAGCCCCCTAAAATAAAGTCTCTCATTCTTTCCACTGTTTNGACAAAGTAATGTTGTGCTTTTTAACAAGCTGTCTAGGTTGGTCATAACTCTTTTTCCAAGGAGCAAGCATCCTTTAATTTCATGGCTACATCCACCATGTGCAGTGATTTTGGAGCCCCCTAAAATAAAGTCTCTCATTCTTTCCACTGTTTCCCCATCTATTTGCCATGAAGTGATGGGACCAGATGCCATGATCTTAGTTTTCTGAATTTGAGCTTTAAGCCAACTTTTTCACTCTGCTCTTTCACTTTCATCGATAGGCTCTTTAGTCTTTTTTGCTTTCTGCCATAACGGTGGTGTCATCTGCATATCTGAGGTTATTGTTATTTCTCCTGGCAATCTTGATTCCAGCATGTACTTCATCCAGCTCAGACTTTCTCATGATGTACTCTGCATATAAGTTAAATAAGCAGGGTGACAATATACAGCTTTGACATACTCCTTTCCCTATTTGTAACCAGTCTGTTGTTCCATGTCCAATTCTAACTGTTGCTTCCTGACCTGCATACAGATTTCTCAAGAGATAGGTCAGGTGGTCTGGTATTCACATGTCTTTTACAATTTTCCAGAGTTTGTTGTGGTCCACACAGTCAAAGGCTTTTGCATAGCAAATAAAGCAAAAGTAGATGATATTCTGGAACTCTTTTGTTTTTTCTATGATCCAACAGATGTTGGCAATTTGATCTCTGGTTCCTCCGCCTTTTCTAAATCCAGCCTTAACATCTAGAAGTTCTAGGTTCATGTACTGTTGAAGCCTAGCTTGGAGAATTTTGAGCATTACTTTGCTAGTATGTGAGATGAGTGCAATTGTGTGGTAGTTTGAACATTCTTTGGCATCGCCTTTCTTTGGGATTGAAATGCAAACTGACATTTTCCAGTCCTGTGGCCAGTGTTGAGTTTTCCAAATTTGCATGGCACATTGAGTGCAGCACTTTCACAGCATCATCTTTTAGGATTTGAAATAGCTCCACTGGAGTTCTATCACCTCCATTAGCTTTGTTCGTAGTGATGCTTCCTAAGTCCCCCTTGACTTTGCATTCCAGGATGTCTGGCTCTAGGTGAGTGATCACACAGTTGTGATTATCTGAGTTGTAAAGATCTTTTCTGTATAGCTCTTCTTTGTATTCTTGCCACCTCTTCTTAATATCTTCTGCTTCTGTTTCATTGGAAGAAACCCTGATGCTGGGAAAGACTGAGGGCAAGAGGAGAAGGGGATGACAGAGGATGAGATGGTTGGATGGCATCACCAACTCAACGGATATGAGTTTGGGTAAACTCCAAGAGTTGGTAATGGACAGGGAGGCCTGGCATGCTGCGGTTCATGGGGTCACAAAGAGTCAGTCATGACTGAGAGACTGAACGGAACTGAACTGCTTCTATTAGGTCCATACCATTTCTATCTTTTATTGTGCCCATCTTTGCTTAAAACGTTCCCTTGGTATCTCTAATTTTCTTGAAGTGATCTCTAGTCTTTCCCATTCTATTGTTTTCCTCTATTTCTTTGCCTTGATCACTGAGGAAGGCTTTCTTATCTCTCCTTGCTATTCTTTGGAACTCTACATTCAAATGGGTATATCTTTCCTTTTCTCCTTTGCCTTTCGCTTCTCTTCTATTCACAGCTATTTGTAAGGCCTCCTCAGACAACCATTTTGCCTTTTTGCATTCCTTTTCCTTGGGGATGGTCTTGATCTCTGCCTCCTGTACAATGTCACGAACCTCCGTCCATAGTTCTTCAGGCACTGTCTATCAGATCTAATCCCTTGAATCTATTTGTCACATCCACTGTAGAATCATAAGGGATTTGATTTAGGTCATATCTGAATGGTCTAGTGGTTTTCCCTTCCTTTTTCAATTTAAGCCTGAATTTGCCAATAAGGAGTTCATAGTCTGAGCCACAGTCAGCTCCTGGTCTTGCTTTTGCTGACTGTATAGAGCTTCTCCATCTTTGGCTGCAGAGAATAAAATCAATCTGATTTCAGTATTGACTCTCTCGTGATGTCCATGTGTAGAGGGAGAAGCAGTTACAAAACCAAGAAACCAATAGTGTAGGCTTGGGGAGGGTCTTGGTTCCTTCTCAAAGACTACTTAACAGTATCTTTGAGCTGCTTTGCAGATACAGGTACTGTAATCCCCATCAGGTGGTAGAAATGAACTGCAGGATGCCTGTAAGCATGTAGACCCCAGACCTGGTAAAACCAGAAGGTTGATGCTTCTGACTCCCAATTACCTCACCAGCAGTCAATCAGAAGATCGTCCATGAATCAATCATGGCCTTCCTTTCCGAACCATTATACTAAAACTCCTCACAACTTTCCAGTTTGGGACACACAGTTTTGAGGGCATTAGTGTTCTGTGACGCTCTTTGCCCCACAAAGCAATAAACTTATTCTTTTCTACTTCACCCAAGACTGTCTTCAAAATTTTATTTGGTACCAGGTTAGAGATGCTGAATATCAGCTATAGATTACACTTAATAATGTGTGTCAAACAATTTTAGATAAAAAAATAATTTGTACTCACACATGAGTCAAACGTTTAGAAATGTTCTAAATAAATATGGTACGTTTTTAAATTGAAGTATAGTTGACTTACAATATTATATTAGCTTTAGATGTAAACATAGTATTTCTATATGTTTATAGGTTGTGACTATTACTCCAAAGTTATTAAAAAATGACAATGACATGGAGGCAACCTCAGCATCCATTAACAGATGAATGGTACGTTTTAAAAAGTATATTTTGCAGTGCCTCAGCTGCTTCAGATACCTTCTCTCCTCTTCTCAGTGCATCAGAATGCCAACTAACAAAGGAAAGCTGTATTCTTTCCCACGTGTATTTTAGGTTGAAACGAAATTGAAACGAATAGGAAAAGCAGGTGAGAGACTAACTCTCCATGAGTAACTATTTTCTAAGAAATTAGTTCTAAGGTTAACTTAAGAATTCACTTTTTAAATATTTATGGCATGTCATGGGCACTGGCATGGGTTATAAATGAAGCACCTAAATCATTGTGTTGTTAAACCATAGTATGTTAATGATAGGGGAGAGATTTTCTATTTTTACTTATTAATCAAGATGTAAGTAAAAGCAGGCAAAATGAGAAGTGACTCCAAAATGTTTTTCTAAATGAGAACATAGATTTTCTTCAACACAAAGGCTTTTGTTTCTTTTGTTCTAAGACAGGCAGCAATTGTGGAGATATGAGTAGGATTTACGGGAATTAGAGAGATCTGCTATACATTTCTTCTCTTTAATTTACTAGGCTATGGAATTTGGACAAATTCTGAGTTTTCAGTTTCTTCATCTGAAAATGGGGCACATGCCCACCACATGGCTCCTTCACAGTGATTTCATGAGCCAATACATTAAAAATAAGAATTACTTTAGTGATTGACACAGAGCTGTTTCTCAGAAAAGAAAATGCTCATAGCCAATATAGCAGAGATTGATTTAGAAACAAGAGGAGATTAGGTTACAATGCTGAACAAATACCTGACATTAAACATTGGGAATGCATTCTTCGAGAATGCATTCTTCTGAATACAGAAGTTCAGTAACTGTGATTTACAGTGCTAAATTAAAAAACAAAAATTAAGACATTCAGACAACCACCCTAAAGAGGTTCTTATCCAACATTTCTGTGTGTTGGGGGAGGGGTTCCCACACACAATGAAGCAATTCTCTGATACCAGCTGGGTGTTTACGATTCAACTCAGTTGTGACCCTACTCAGAGATGGCATCAGATTCCATAGGTTAAGAGCTCAATCCCACAAGACTGCCCACCCTCTTCTTCCACTTCAAATGCCAGATAGCAAAACCAGGTTGTCACCTGTGCTTCTTGACCCACTGGCTATAAATCAGAGGTTCCCACAACCCGCTCTTTGGGTTCAATTAATTTGCAAGAGTGGCTCATAGAACTCGGGAAAACATTTTACTTACTGGATCCCTGGTTTACTGTAAAAGGATGTGACTCAGGACGAGCCAGATGGAAGAGATGCACATGGGGAAAGGGTGCAGAGCTTCCATGCCCTCTCCAGGCACGCCACGCCACTCTCCTTGTACTCCACGTGTTCACCAGCCCAGACGTTCTCTGAACACTCACCTCTTTGGGGTTTTATGGAGGCTTCATTACTTAGGCATGACTGATTAGCTCATAGGCCATTGGTAATTGATTCAACCTCCATTTCCCCTCTCCCCTACCCGGAAATCAGAGGGTGGTTCTGAAAGTTCCAACCCTCCATTTGTGGTTGGTTCTTCTGGCAACCAGTCTCCATCCTTAGGGCATTTCCAAAAGTAACACAAACCCAAATGTAGTGGAAAGGGGCTTGTTGTAAATAACAAGACACCCATTTCATCTCTGTATCTCTGGAGCACTTTCAGGAACTGATGTCAAAACCAAATGTTACAATAAAAGATGCTCCCATTTCTCTTATCATTCAGGAAATTCCAGGGGCTTGGGGAGCTGAGAGCCAAGAACCATGGACCAAGATCAAATACACATATTTCTTTTAAATCATATTATCACATACCTTTTCTGAGTTCTTTACTATTAGGCTACGATGAGAATTTCTGCTCCTGGTAAAAAGCTGTCTATATCCTGCCCACTAGCAGTGTCAATTTGCCATCTATGGGGTCACACAGCAGCAGCAATATCAAATAAAACACCCATTGAGATCACACCCACTGGGAGACTAACCCACTGGTATTTATTGAAATGCTGGAACCCATTTGTGATCTTAATAGTTTTTACCTGGCTCACACTGAAGATCTAAACTCCACCCCCACCAGAGAACTGCTTCCCTTGATTATCATGTAAAACCGCTGGGATCTTCCAGCAAGCTCTGGATTTTCCTTGAGCAGTCAGAGAGAGTTCAAAGCATTCTTCCTTAAGGGGTGGCTTCTATAGCCCCTTCCTCCTCCTCTACAGCCTAGAATTTGCCTGCAGCTATGCAATATGTTGGGGAAGGCTGGCTTGTAATTGTCATTCAGGCATTCTGACTTTTCCTTCCTCTATCTGGCGACTTGCTGCCTCTCCTTGAGGCTGATGCCTCCCCCACATCCCTCTCTGGTGTGGACTTAGTGGAGCCTTTCCTTATCTCTGCGTTTCTATGCTGAACACCAGGGACATTTACAAACTTGATTGGAATGAACTTGGAGCCACCAAGCTTAAGTCTCTTGTGGGCCAAATCATTATTTAATCAAGTTGGTGGCTGTGGAAGAAAAGAGCAAGACCACTTAAATATGGATGATAATAGTTCCTGGCTTCACCTCTACTTGTGAGAAATAATCACTCTTCCCAGTGGACAGATACAGTAAATTGGGAGATTGCCATTTACTGTTCTTGATTTTAGCACATTCCTCATCATTATATATGGCTTTCCATCTATCAGCAAAAAGTTAGATTTCATTGACATACTGGTTGTAAATTCACCTAGAAAAAAAAAAAATACTCCTTTTTCTGGCATGGGTATATAATATATGAGTATATACAACTTAGTTCAATCCTTAATTTAAATATACAGTGTCAAATAACTTATTTGTGTTTTCATCTTATCTACACTTTTTTAATGTTCAAAAGTCTCTGGTGCATAACTTTATTTCTATTCTATATTTTTTATTGAGAATTTTAAAATTGATAAATTACTTTTTTCCATTTCTATAATAAATATTGCTGAATTTCCCTAAAATATTAATTATTTTTGAAAGAGAAATAAATATACAGAAGGAAAAGGATTTTTTTTTATTGTTCACAAAATCTGAATATTATAACTGGTCTACATGACTATTAAGTTTCTTCAGTCCTAAAAAATGTCTGTACTTTAATATATGATAGCCATCATTGTAGTTCCTTTGCTCAACCCTTTATAGATATTATCTGTTTATTGTCACATCACCCCAACAAGGTGGATATTTTTTTACAAATATATGATGCACCTTGAGGTGAGGTGAGGTGAAGTCGCTCAGTCGTGTCCGATTCTTTGCGACCCCATGGACTGTAACCTACTAGGCTTCTCTGTCCACAGGATTCTCCAGGCAAGAATACTGGAGTGGATTGCCATTTCCTTCTCCAGGGGATCTTCCCGACCCAGGGATCGAACCCGGGTCTCCCGCATTGGAGGCAGACGCTTTAACCTCTGAGCCACCAGGGAAACCCATGATGCACCTTAGACTTAAAAAAAGTGGAATAATTTTCTCAGAGTTACACAGCTAATTTAGTGACAGACCTAGGATCCAAAATTATATAATACACTCACCTGTAATATAATGAGACATGAACTCTTTTCCCCTTCTAGGATCTGATAGGCAATCATTTTGCCAAATTTGTATAACTAACAATCAACTAAACAAACACATAAGATACACAGACAAACCCCAGAGATATTGTAGATTTGGTTCCAGAACACTACAATAAAGTAAATATTGCAATAAAACAAGTCACATGAATGTCTGGTTTCTCAGTGCATATAAAAGTTATCTTTATAGCACACTTTAGTCTATTAATAATGCACATATCTTAATTGAAAAACACCCATTACTAAAAAATGCTAACCATCATTTGAGCCTTCAGCAAGTCATGGTAGTAATATCAAAGATCGTGATCACAGATTGCTAGAACAAATATTACTAATGATGAAAATGTTTGAAATATTCTGAGAATTATCAAAATGTGACACAGAGATAGGAAGTGACCAAATACTCTTGGAAAGATGGCACCAATAGAATCGGTCTTTGCAGTGTTGCCATAAATATTTAAATATTGTATATAAAAAAAAGCAATAAATTATTTGCACTTACAAAGAATTTGTACCATAATACAGGAGGCATGCATGTAAATTCCCACGTACCCAGGTGTGTAAGAACATATTCTCTATGTATTGCTGCCGCTGCTAAGTTACTTCAATAGTGTCCGACTCTATGCGACCCCATAGATGGCAGCCCACCGCCCACCGGGCTCCCCCATCCCTGGGATTCTTTAGGCAAGAACAATGGAGTGGGTTACCATTTCCTTCTCCAATGCATGATAGTGAAAAGTCAAAGTGAAGTCGCTCAGTCATGTCCGACTCTTAGTGACCCCATGGACTGCAGCCCAACAGGCTTCTCCGTCCATGGGATTTTCCAGGCAAGAATACTGGAGTGGGGTGCCATTGCCTTCTCCTTTCTATAGATCACAGTACCTTAATTTCTGACTCCAAGCCCCATGTTTCCATCTTTCTAGTATCCTCAGCCACCTTGTCCCAAAGGCCAAGAAGGTATCACACATTGATGGGGGACTTAAAATGTTTACCATTGCACTAAATGTACCTTGTAGCTTTTCCTCTTTGAAAGTTGTCCATTTCTTTGGAATTGTGCTTTGCAGACAGGACCAGAGTCCAGATCCTTTCTGGACCCCTAGAACTGTCGCTCTCTCCTCTCCACATTCTCTATGACAATTTTTTTTTTTTTTTTTTTAAAGCTGGAGGCAGTGAAGGGGACCTGACAGAGAGCAGGAGATGGGCATAGGTCCAGCCAATTTTCACTGTGGTTTAGCAGTTGGTGATCAAATATCACAGTATCATGGGAATTTTTTTGACCTCTATAACTAACAGGGATTCTGGTCCTTTTGGGGGAGATGAACATTTTTTGAACCTTTTGAAAAGGTAAGTTCTGTGTAGTAGACTATAATACTCTGGAGATCATATATATATTTCACCTGCCACAAGGAAAAACACTAAGACAAGGATCATTACTCAAATGTGAAACATATTTCATATGTCCGACAATCAATCTGGACTTCTCTCTCTGGGGAGTCAGCTGCCACATCATGAAGATACTCATGCAGCCCTGTGGAGGCCCATGAGGTGAGGAACTGGGACCTCCTGCCAATAGCTGTCGTTAACTTGCCAATCATAGGAATGGCCACCTTGGAAATGTATCCTCTAGTCAAGCTTTTAGACAACTACAGCCTTGTCTGACATCTTGATCGCAACCTCCTGAGAGACACCAGTCAGAACCACTTCCAAATTCTTAGCCAAACCACTAGCCAAACCTAACCAAACTACTCCCAAAGTCTTAGTCCACAGAACTCTGTGCAAAAGGAAATAAATGTTTTATATAAGTCATTAAGTTTGGGGCCATGTGTTTTATAGTGATAGGTAACTAATATGAAGACAGACAATGAGTACAATGATAACTAATATCAAATGGCCTTTGCATTTAATTTGGACACAGATGAGGTGAGGTCTTTGCCAATGTCTGTAAGATTAATCCCATATCAGGTAATTATTGTAAAGAGCAATGGTTTTAGAAATACTGTAACCACTGGACAGGATTGTCTACTAACAATACAGACTCCTGAACCAGCAAAAAGCTAAAGTACTGCCCTTTACTGAGATTTTTTATTATTTCTTCTAAAAGACTCAGTTTATTTTCTTTCTTCATGTTTTGAAGTTTTAAAAAATTAATTTAACTGGAGGCTAATTACTTTACAATATTGTGGTGGTTTTTGCCATATATCAACATGAATCAGCCATGGGTGTACATGTGTCCCCTCACCCTGAACCCCCTTCCCACCTCTGGGTTGTCCTGGAGCACTGGCTTTGAGTGCCCTGCTTCATGCATCAAACTTGGACTGGTGATCTATTTCACATATGGTAACATACATGTTTCTATGCTATTCTCTCAAATCACCCCACCCTCACCTTCTCCCATAATCCAAAGGTCTGTTCTTTACTTATGTGTCTCTTTTGCTGTCTCGCATATAGGTCGTCGTTACCATCTTTCTAAATTCCACATATATGCGTTAATACACTGTATTGGTATTTCTCTTTCTGACTTACTTCACTCTGGATAATAGGCTCCAGTTTCATCCACCTCATTAGAACTGACTCAAATGCATTCTTTTTTTAATAGCTGAGTAATATTCCATCGTGTATATGTAATGTGTATATGTGTATATGTACCACAGCTTCCTTTTCCATTCATCTGTCGATGGACATCTAGCTTGCTTCCATGTCCTGGCTATTATAAACAGTGCTGTGATGAACACTGTGTCTCTTTCAATTCTGGTTTCCCCAGTGTGTATGCCCAGGAGTGGGATTGTTGGGTCGTATGGAAGTTCTGTTTCCAGTTTTTTAAGGAATCTCCACACTGTTCTCTATAGTGGCTGTAGTAGTTTGCATTCCCACCAACAGTGTAAGAGGGTTCCCTTTTCTCCACACCCTCTCCAGCATTTATTGCTTGTAGACTTTTTGATGGCAGCCATTTTGACTGGCATGAGATGGAACCTCATTGTGGTTTTGATTTGTATTTNCACCAACAGTGTAAGAGGGTTCCCTTTTCTCCACACCCTCTCCAGCATTTATTGTTTGTAGACTTTTTGATGGCAGCCATTTTGACTGGCATGAGATGGAACCTCATTGTGGTTTTGATTTGTATTTCTCTAATAGTGAGGGATGTTGAGCAACTTTTCATGTGTTTATTAGCCATCTGTATGTAGAAGACTCAATTTCTGTTTATTGCTAGGACCTTTAGGTAATTATAAGGAAGAAGAAGGAATCCCTGTGGATAAGTATGGTAGTTGACCTTTAAGATGGCCCCTAATGATCCATGATTCCTGATATTCATGTTATTATGTACTTTCTTTTTCTCGTTGAGCACAGACGGTATCTAGTGCGTTGCTTCTAGTAGTTCTCCCTTGTTCTCAGTCATGGCCAACTCTGCAACCCCATGGACTGTAGCCCACTACTCCACAGAATTTTCCAGGCAAGAATACTGGAGTAGGTTTCCATTTCCTTCTCCAGGGGATCTTCCTGACCCAGAAATCAAACCCAGGTCTCCTGAATTTCAGGCAGATTCTTTTCCAACTGAGCTACAAGGGAAGCCCTAAGTAATAAATTATGACAAAACAGATGCAATATTATTTCCAGGATTAGAATACAAAAGCACATGGCTTCCATTTTACTTGCCTCTCTCACTCTCTCACTGGCTTATGCATAGGGAAGCCAGCTGCCCGTTAGAGAGGCCCACATAGCAAGGAAGTGATGTCTCTGGCCAAGAGCCAGCAAGTCCAACAGTCCACAAAAAGCTGAATTCAGCCAATGAGCGAGCTCAGAGGAGATTATCTCCCAGCTGGGGACTCTAGGCAACACCTTGGCTGTAGCCCTATGAGAGGCCTTGAGCCAGAGATATTCAGTAAAGCCATGCTAAGCTTTGGGAAACAAAGAAGCTATGTGATAAAAAGTTTCTTGTTTTAAGTTACGAAGTTTGGGGGTAACTTGTCACATAGCCATACATTACTGTGTAACAGGTAGATAAAATAAGATTAAATTACCTTGGTTAATTTTTATATTAAAAATTACATAATTATATATGTATTTATGTTATATAATATTATACAACAATATTAGAAAGGTGGTTTTTCTCTCCTATTGAGTCTTTATACATAATCAGTTTTATAGGAATTTGGTCACCGATTATTCTGAGAGTAAGGGTATATCATGGACAGTGAGAACACTGACAAATTGTTAATTTAACTCATAAAGTATATTATAAATATCACCAGTTGATGAGGACATTTAAACTTCTAGAAAAAAAAATATTCTTTCTCTCATTATTCTATTGACAATTACTATACAAGTCAGTGCATGACCACAAGTATATCTCTTTTAAACTTGGATCTTATTTATAGGAACACATTTTACTTAAACATAACCTAGGATTGCTAGATTTTGTGTTTGATTTGTCAACTTTTTCTTTTATCATATGTTTGATTAATATAAGGACTACTGCAATCATTTTGTAATCACTAAAATTGGAAGAATTCCAAATAAATCTCATTTTTATCTTTCATTTTATAAGGCAGAGGAGCAAGTATTTATGTAAGACATCATAATGATTTTATTCTTTGGAGTTCAAATTGGCAAAGACAAAATCAAGAGGCACATCTATCCAAAAAGTAGGATGTGTTAGGAGTTAGTTCTCAAAAAGCCACAGGGCTTAGTTTGCTTCCAGATAGATTGTTCCAAATATTTAAGAAATAGATTTATACTATTTCTTCTCTTGGGGAACATAGCAAAAAAGAGATTATGCTTCCCTGTATAAATTTATGAAGTTAGAATAACTCTGCAAACTGGGCAGAAAGAATGAGTACTAAGATATAAGCAGAAATGAAAGGTCAGGAGAGCAGAGCCAGTCTCTCAGAGCAATAGGCTGAAAAGGGACCTCAGGAAAATTCTCACTTGAGGATCTAAACTCTGATCCATCATCCACCCAGAGAAGAATTTTGTGCCTGATGAATATAGTTATTGGCGACGGAACCAGTCCTGACACCCCTGGAAATTAAATGTATACACTTTCCACCTGAGACTTACCTGTCTTTCCATTCGTCTTTAAAAAAAATCAACCATTAAATTCTGGCATCAATTATGGAATCTGATTGTCTAGTTCTTTATTAAAGACCAAAATAAAGGGAGAGATTTCCATCATCGTCATCTTTTCTCATTTCATAGTTAATCCCTTGGTTTGAGACCACTGATAGTTGACATTTCCATGGATACCAGCTAAATAACAAGGTAGCAATGTAAAAGTTTCCTTTAGAAAATACAGCCTCTATCACATCTTGGCTTGTGCTTTTAAACAATTCCTAGAGTCTCTGCATCTGCCAGAACAAAACTAAAGTGGCATATATACAGAAGAAATGAACACCAGAGAGAGAGAGGGTAGGGTTTAGAGAGCACATGAATAATCATTTCAGAGGACTGCTACGTTTTGGAAAGGGGATTATAAGAGACTAACACTGTGGATAAATAAAAGTCTATTTCTGGTTCTGTTTGGTTTTTAACATGTAATCGTCAACGTCCAGCTGACTTGGAAAAATTCACAAAAAATGATGCACATCAGGTACCAAATTCGATTACGCACCTAAAACTCAGCTGTGATCTTTCTTTTCAAAATTCTCTTTCTTCCTTCCCCTAAAACCCCAAGAGGCAAGGAATCCAGGCTTCTAGACACCGCCGAATGAGTCAAGGTGCCATGGCCCAGACAAGCTAAGCACTGGCTCTGTCACACACAGACACAAAGGCATGCAAAAAACCACAGCCTTCTGGTTTCACGGCTCTGCCTTCTTAATCAAATCGAAGCAGTGCGTACACAGAGTTCATCCACAATATCAGCAAGCACCACGAAACACCTTAGGGTGTTGGCCAGCAGAAGGGTCCATTGAACTGTGATTCACTGATCAAGAGGAAGGCCTCTGAGGCAGCCAATCAGAGTCTAGCTCAGGGAAAAATCACTTGGCTCTTACAGGAAGCCATCTAATTATGTTACCGTAATCCCTGGCCTTGCATTTTTCAGCCACCTCAATACAAACTCACAGACTTCACTGATTATGTAATTACGGAAAACTTCACAACAAACATGAAGATTCCTTCTGGAGGCCACATTGAGGACTGGGATGTGCATTGGAGCACCCGACCCACAAAGAGAAGAGCAAAGAGATTTATTGAACTTAAAAGGCTGAAGTTTAAAAGGGGCCTCGAGCAGACCTCCCTTTTCGTGTGCACATTTTTTGCACCTGCAACTGTTTGTGGGCTGGAAAGCAATAGTCCTCCCCCTTCTCCCAAGAGACCATGCTTTAATGCCTTGGCCCCAAATGTGTCATTTTCCTGCCAGGGGGGCAGAAATCAAAAGAAACCAAGGTTTTAGAACTTTGCTGTAAAGAAAATAATAGTTTTGAAAAGGATTGGAGCCACATTTTCAGGTTAGACACAGTTGTTGGAGAAATGTCAGAAGGGAAAACATTCCTCTTCACTTTCTTTCTTAACTTGCCCAAGTTCTTCACTGCACTGGGTTCTGGGTGACATCTGTACCATCCTTCTCAGTGGGGGCTGCTGCAAGCTTTCCACTCCGCAGCACGGAACAGCGTCTAAAGTCCAAACGGACGATCCTCATTCTTCCCAGAGGAGATGCCCTATGAATTATTCCCATTGAAACCAATGTTTGATACCAGAAGTGAACTGTGGAATCTTAATTACAGTGCTCACGATTGAAGTGCTGACAAATGGTCCTGCTTTAGATGATGTTTGTGGGTGGAGCTTGGGTTAGAGCTGGGATCAAAACTTGATTGTAGCCATTGATCCACTTCCTCCCTCCCCCACCACCCACCTCATCTGTTAGATAAAAGCTAAGAGTGAAAAGCCTCTTTTAAACTATTATGAACTGTTTTATTCAAAGAAGCATCTGTGGATTTTTATAAGACTGGCCAAGATTTGCCGAGTTATTTTTTCCATCCTATTCAGGAAATAGAAAGTTTGAAATTAAGGGTCATAATTGAAGCAAAAGTGTTATGTTCATAGGCGATAGAATGTATCCCTAAATAGAGGGGAGATGCAATAAAGCCCCTCACTCAGTATATATAACAGCACACAGATGAACTTGATTGAACAAATGAGACTGCTGCTGCTGCTAAGTCACTTCAGTTGTGTCTGACTCTGTGTGACCCCATAGACGGCAGCCCACCAGGCTCCCCCATCCCTGGGATTCTCCAGGCAAGAATACTGGAGTGGGTTGCCATTTCCTTCTCCAATGCATGAAAGAGAAAAGTGAAAGTGAAGTCGCTCAGTCTGTCCGACTGTTAGCGACCCCATGGACTGCAGCCCACCAGGCTACTCCGTCCATTGGATTTTCCAGGCAAGAGTACTGGGGTGGGGTGCCATTGCCTTCCCCGGAACAAATGAGACTAGCAGATGCAAACTGAGTAAACTTGATTCTTTGTTTTAGCTTGATAGACACTGAGGATATAAACCTCGAGGACATAGGGTTTCTCACATACCTTGTAAAATATGAGTGTGCCATGTAGTCAGATGGCTTCAGATTTTTAAAAAGCAGATATATTTAATCTCCTCAATGGGCGGGTTGAGGGGAATAACTTGTCTCAGCTAGACAGAGTGATCCTTTTTCTTCTTTGGTTCAATCTAGTATTAACATTTTTTAAGGAGGTAGTTTGGGACTCCTGGTTCTTGTAAAGCAAAGCCCACAATGTTCATCAGTTCAGTTGTCTCATGGGGAAAATTAGGGGAGAAGACTTAAGTGGTTCATTATCACTGGCTACTGAGTTAACATTTATACACAGAGTTATATTGATGGCATGGAATGGAGAGAGGGTGTTTAGGGTAGAGATGTGAAACCTGGGGTATCAAGAATACAGGTTAAGGGACTGGAGATAATGGAAGAGAGAAGAAAGAAGAGATGAGGCAAACTCAGGAGCAAAACATAAAGTAGTAAATTATGTTGGGTTCCTTGGTGTGGAAAGTACAAGATTTCTCTCAGACACATGCTGGCCTGATCTCACTGGGGTCAAAAGAACAGTCAGGAAGCCCTCCTAGAAGATGCCAAGAGGGAAGCTTTAGAGCCAAAGAGAGCAAGGTCAGAATTCTAGGAGGCTTCCTATCTGCAAATGAGTTCCTCAGAAAGTCTTATTTTAGGTCTTTGCTCTTGAGTAAAATAATTCCTCCTTTGATGGAAATTCCTCTCATTTCCACAGGAGGAAAGGGAAAGGATCAGGTGAAAATTCAGTGCCACAGACAGAATAGGGTCCACTAAGAAGATTAACCTGGGAGGAAATTTTGGAGAAGCTGATATACTTAGGAACTAGAGATCAGTGTTCAAAGATCTCTGCATACCATGTCATTTAGATTCCAAAAGCAGGTTTAGGTGACTGTGGGGAACTTATAACACATCTTTTTACTCTGTGAATCTTCTTCTATGGATAGATTTGTTCTCCCTTGACTTGTACAAACAAAACAGATTGAGGAAAAGGACAGTGGCATGAAAATCTGATGCCTCCAAAACAGGTTTTATTGTGGCTTTATTTGGAGAAGAATAAATTTTCCTTTTATATTTTATTTTCTTCTCTCTTTCAGAAAGTACATCATTTGATCATGTCTACTTTAGCATTTTGGTATTTTAAACACCCCTCCAAGCCTATCCCCAGTGGGAGAACTTTCTTCCAATGAGAGGACTGCCCATAGGTTTTCTCGAGGTACAGTGGGGTTCCTGGTGTTGGCACTACACACAGAAGCCACGGAGAGCCCCAGCCGCTGGCACCATAGATATTGGGGGCCCTGGAGCACCATCAGCAAGTTCTCCAAATGCAGTCCCTTCTTCAAGTATGCGGAATTATTAATAAAACCAAACTTAGAGCCTATTTCACTTCCCACTCAACAAATAGAGTGTACCAAGGGGTAAAAATAGAAATAACAGGTTCAAAATGGAGCCACTTGTACTAAGTCCCAGGGCAGCAAACCAAAGTACTACTAACTAACCTAACTGCACTTTCAGCCTCTCCCAGGAGTGGAATTTTAAACCAATCAATCTGGAATTTCCTAATCAACACTGGTGAGGTAAAATACATGATAGAGCCTCCCCTTCTGACAAAGAAAGGTAGCTTTGCCTGAAAAAATCTTTTTTTTTTTTTTTCATTCCCATGTTTCATCCTCTGTCTTAAAAATCTTCCATTTTGTTGAGGTCCTCTGAGCACCTTTCTCTTTGCTAGATGGGTTGCTGTCCCATTCATGAATCATTTGATAAAGCCAATTAGATCTCCGAATTTACTCAACTGAATTTTGTTTTTTAACACAAGAGTTTAAGATTTGCTCACCTTCACTACCAAGCATGAAGAGACATAAGAAATAGACGGTGGGAAAGACATGCTAGAGAAAACCTTCTCTTCTTTCCATTATTACAGATGCTGTTGACCTGTTTTTGAATTGTACTCTTTGAATCATTTCTTTCTCCATTTATTCCAGCCCTATAGGCTGTGGGCTTTTAAGGATTAAAGTTTCTTTTTGGACTTCTTCAGCCTTATTCAGGAACATGAATCCTCCATGATGGCCTGCCCCCTTCAGAATAATGGCCTGATTTATGGATACTCTCTGTCATAACCCAGAGGCAATTAGTAACTCTCCACTTGCCCCACCTAATAGATTATCTGTCTGCAGCTGGGAAATTCCACTAGCCACTTCCTGAAAACAAACCTTCTACTTTATGGTTCAAAGGACAGCTGTGGCATGCCAGGACCACTCCTCCACTCCAACCAATACTCATCCTTGTGGAGAGACACCTAATCCTCTTTGCCCAACATCATCCCTCACTCCTTCCCTGTCCTAACCTACCATCTGCCTTTTTCTTGCATTTTTCAGGGTTTACAAGTAACAGCTATTTCTCCTTAAAAGGGAAAAGTCACCTTGACAATTCCCCCAAATATTGCCAGTAAGGACACACAAAATAAAAAGTAAATCATTGTGGACATACAGTTCAGGTTTCGTCAATCTGTCCACAGGATTTATTGAGTGACGAGTGTGTGTAGGAAGGGCCTGGTAGGAAATAGTCATTGGGGATAATAAAACAATAGTAACAAGGGCCAACAGATTGAATGCCTGCTGTAGGATTCAGAACCTTCAGGGAAAGAATCTGTGTAGGTTTCAGAACATACTCATCAAATACAGCATCTATATGACAAAAGAAATCTTCTTTACAACACTTCATATTAGTGTATTAACTCAAAATATACAAATCAGTGTATATTCCAGGGTGTAATAGTTCAAAAAATGTTGTTTTGATTTACCTATACACATATCAACATAAAAAGATTAATAAATAACTAAGACTTAGTGTTCATTTTAAACCAAATCTAAGCTCTTAAAAGCTTGGTATACTAGATATATGTATTTTTAAATTGTTATGTTTCTCTGTCACATTAATAAACATTATACTTGAGGGAACAAATTTTATGTGTTTGAATAATGTTAATGAATTAAATCTAAAGATAATGTAAGGCAGCAGCCTAAAGCTCTTTGGGGCCAGGACTAATACCAGCACACAGATCCCATGGGAGGACTTGCAGAATGATAGCTCAGGCAAAAAAGATAAAGGAAAGAACATTCTGGAACTTGGGTAGAAAGCAATATTGAAACCTGAGAACTTTCTTCCGCGGACAGAGGCTTTCCGAACACAGCTGTCTTGGAAAAAATTCAAACTGCCCTCTTTTAGTGATTCATTTTACGATAATTCTATGTTTGCGTATTTACCATGTGAGGAAAAGAAGTGGAGCGTTTCATCAGACTTCTTACGAAAAGGTGCTGTTTAGTGGACCCCTGGGCTCCCTGGTCTTGAAATCAATCCTGGTCTAAGGTGGGAGGGGCCTAAGGAGCTTGACAGAGGAAGCATCCTCAAGGTTTGTCCTGCCAAGATCTCAACTCTGGGTTCTGATATACGAGCTTCTGCTTTGTAAGACCAGGTCCCCACTTGCAGATCCCTGACTTGGGTTTGGAGCCCATGTCACCCCCAGTAACCTGCTGTTCCCCAAGTTCCTCTCGGCTGAGTGGTTATCCTCCCAGAGAATGGAGAAACATCTTTATCTGTTTTTAATGACTGCTACTTTATATTGGATGGTGTGCTGCTGTCTGTCTCCGTAAACATCCATATACTCTCTAGATGTCCCTCTTGGCATCTACTAATCACAGTTCTCACTTAGGGAACATGTACATTATAGCAGTCAGCATGCAGAATCACTCATATGCACTCTCTCACTTAAACCTCACAGCAAGGCCATGAGTTAGATTGTTATTTCCATTTAACAGAAGAGGAGTCTGAGGTTTTGAGAGGTTAACTTGTTAGTAAGTGGTGAAGCTGGGCTTTAAACCTAGATTGGCCTTATTTCTATCTCCTTCATTCCAATCCCCATGGCCAGAGGAAAATGGTCTAGTCTACAGCAGGGTCTGTCTCTGCTTTGTGGAAGACAGCTTGGTCTAGATTTTTCTCATTGCATGTGTTTTCTGAAATTTGAGGGTCTCCCCTTGAACTTTTCAATGCCTTTTTAAAAATAAATGTGCTTTTGCTCATAAACTACATTCTCACTTTTTTTTTATCATGGTTGCCACAATCATTGCCTCAGTGACAGGAAAAGAATCCAACAAACATGCTAGGAAATGCACAAAGCAAAATCACAAAGCATCTCTTTCTTTCAGACGTATAACAGTCCCTCCAAAGACATCATGAAAGGAAAAGGATGGAAAATCTCCGGGAGGAAGTTTTCTGAGAGTGTTTACGTGACAAAGAAGTTGGGAAAACAGGGTATTGTTGTGATTCCCTTCATCATTTCAGGATCTGAAGTGTTTCAGAAAGAAAGACACTCCAAAAGGAAGATGGACTTCCAGGGGATGTGACTCATAGGAGGAATATGAAAGACAGAGCTAAGTGACTTGTCAGATGGACAATGGGCTTTTATTTGAAGCATATGGAGCCATATGGAAGAATACAAGGGGGTGGAAGTAAGGAAGGGAACAAAGAAGATATAGGAAGATGTTCCTGGCTTGCGCAGGCTGAGGGGTGGGTGGAAAGGCAGAGGAAAAGGAAATGGGTGGGGGGAGGGACAAAGATGCAGGAGACTTGTGTGTGTAAAGGAGAGAAACAAATGCCTTGTTTTTAGTATCTTGAAAAATGTTGCATATTTACTAACAAGAATGAAAGTAAATTTCTCTAATGTTTTCTTCCAAAAGACTCGAAAGGCTTCCAAAGCTTTCTACAGATGCCATCCATTAGCCAAGAGAAAATGTTAACCCTCTGTTCTCTGACAGACAAAATGAAGGCAGTTTCCAGTCTCATAAAGGGATGGTTTCCAGAAAGAAACATGAAAAGTGTGTTTCCTAAAAGAATTACCAAAATTTATGCTTTTGAGCTTGGCTATTAACCAGTAAGCCTCTAGGAGAGCAAAGAAAACAGGTCCAGGCAAAGGAAAGGAGTGGGTCTCCTTGGCTGATTTACCCCTCCTTGTCTCCACAAAGCATGGGCACACATGTGGAGCTTCCGTTGGTTCTACTTATCACCCTAAAATAAAAATCTGTGATGACTTTGTTTCTGAGGAAATGCCCATATCAGATATCTCTGTTTATAATACTGAGTACCTTGGAACATGCCATCTGGTGCTCTGGAACTTAACATTCTTGTACGAGTTTATTCTGATGAAATCCTTGGCATTTTCCTGAGGCTTTTTGTGCTTTCCTGCCAAATGTTAATTGGTACCTGTTCCTGTAAGTCTTGACTTCTCCTTTCCCAGCTTTAGAGATCAGCCTTAAGGCCCCTTTTTTTTTTTTTTTTTTTAAATTCAGAAATCTTTTCCCCCAAAATGTGTCCTGGTTTCTAGACCTGACAGGTGCCCCCTCCCCAGGCTCTGCATCCTTGAAGGCCTTGTTTTGTCTTCATTCATTTTACAGAACAGACCTGTTAACCTGGTCATCTAAAGGTTTGGCAGATACTTTACAATGTGCCACGTCATATGTCATTTAGTATTTATTGGTCACCTTAAGTTCCAAAGCCTTCTTTCTACAGTATCTCTGGATTACCATCCCACTCCTTTCAGATAAAGAGCTCATACCTACTTTCTTTAAACATTATTTCCATTTCCATTGTTTTGTTTTGTTTTTCTGGTCTAACAACGTAAGCCTGGGAAATAGCATGATGGAGAAGAAAAAAAAAAAAAAGCATTGACTTTGATGCCAGAGGGATCTAATTTTAAATCCTGGTTTCCTCTTTTTTTTTTTTCCTCTCTGAACTGGGCAAGTGACCTAACTTCTAATTTCTTTATCTTCAGAGTGGAAGTGGAAGTGATGGTAAAGTTGTAAAGATTAAATCTGATAATCTATTCATGTGACTGGCACATAGGAGGTGCTCAAAAATATCTCTTGGATAAAAGCATAAATTACTAAATGAATAAAAGAGGAGAGCAAAGAAGAAAAAGGAGACCTCGCTTGGCCTCTCCACTGTGTGCTGGCTTTATGGTGAGTCTGCCAGTTTAGGAAAGGAAATAAAACTATCAAGCAATTCAGTAAGTACAGATGGTGGGGGAAGGTGTAGGGGATGCTGGCACAGAGGAAAGGCTCCTTAACACAGCCTCTGAAGGAGGAGAGGCAGGAGGAATCCATGCCTTATCGCTCCTATCAGAGCTCCTCTTACACATACTTTGCCTGTCTTTTGTACAGTGATCATTTACTAGTGTATTAAAATTTTATGTAAAATACAATGATCCCTTGTCATATATCACAAATTTAACCACCTTAGGTGGTGATTTTGTGACGTGATGGAGCTGGTCCACATAATGTATGTCTAAGGAAATATTCACACTTTTCCCCCTCAAGGTTTACAGAAGTTGCCTTTTGGAGACCTGATAGGAAATACCCGTCTAAGTTTGTGACACTGGAAAACAGAATACGGTCCTGGTTCTATGTCCTACATGTTTTACCGTCTACTAAGGCAAAACCCCAAACCTCCACATGCATTAGTTTTGTTTAGGTGCTGAATGTCACCAAAAGTATCTGTGTGCTATGGAGCTGGCGTTAGCGATGCGAGGACAGCTCCCCAGAGTTAGCCTTTTCCTACGGGCAGACGGATTTCTAACCCTGACAGAGCTGTTGGTCACCTCAATGCAACCAAAAGGCTTGCCTTTCTTCTCTATGAGTTTTAAAATTACATGTTTTCCCACTTTAGACTCCTCTTCTGAGAAAAACAAATATTGTATACTAACACAGATACGTAGAATCTGAAAAAATCAGTATGGACGATCTTATTTACAAAGCAGAAATAGACACAGATGTAGAGAACAAACTTTCCTTGGTGTGGATACTAAGGAAATGGTATGAATGGGGATGGCATGAATTGGGAGATTGGGGTTGACCCATATACACTATTGATACTGGGTATAAAATAGATAACTGATGAGAACTGGCTGTATAGCCCAGGGAAGCCTATTCAATGCTCTGTGGTGGCCTAAATGGGAAGGAAATCCAAAAGAAGAGGGGATATATGTAGACGAACAGTTGATGCACTTTGCTTTACGGTAGAAACTAACACAATATTGTACACTAAAGCAACTATACTCCAATAAAATTTTTTTTAAAAACTACTCTTCTCCTAAATGAAAGTGCCAGAATGCTAGGACTGACCCCACAAAATCAAATATTTCGGTGAATTATCTAGTAGTACTTTCTATTGGTAAACTTTCCCCCCACTTAAGTTAGAGGACAGCCCTGTGCTACAGATCAGTATTGTTTTCCTGTTTCACAGATGAGAAAACTGAGGCATGAGTACAGCAGATGATTTGCCTAAACTTTCGTAACAGCTTAAGGGAAGGTCTGGGAATCTCTGTAGTGCCTATGTTTTCAAGTCTGTTGCTTACTCATGACACATCAACCATCTCAGGAACATGAAAATGTTCTCTTAGGGGAGGTCAGTGATTCTAGTCCCAGGATGTAAAATGTGATAAACTGCAGGGAGGAAAATAAATCATCATAGAACAAAAAGCCACATTTGAGAGTAGCGGAATCTCCAATCTCAGCTTTGAAGAGTTGAAAAATTATGTGCGATGACTGCCTTGGATTTGGCTATTCTTCAGTAATGTCTGAGCTATTCAAGCACTCTTGTGCAAATTCAATTTCTGAAAATTAAGAAGGGAATTTTTGTTCAGCAAAATGTTCTTGTAAAAGTTGTCTGCTTTTAAACTGTACACACAACTCCAAGGAATCTCTTACTAGAAAGCAATGCATGATTCCAACATGAATCACAGGCTAAATTGACTTTTTTCCCAGGATGTTTTAACTGACTGCCGTACTCAACTGAGAACTAGGACACTCTACTACATCTGTGATTGAGACGCTCACTGAACAACTGTTTAACCAAACATGAGTATGAGTTTGTCATAAGTCAAAAGGAACACAGTGCAATGCAGTTAGGGCAACTTTCAATTAAAAAGAGTTCAAAGTAGGTAGAATGTGCATTGTGGACATTAACCACCCCTTACTTAGAACACAGTTGAAGTGGATCAGGAATGTTATTGTAATGCTAGTTTTACCCTAACCATAATTTTATTAATGGCAGTTGTGAGGGAAGGAAATCAGAAGAAGGTACTATATTTTTTCATGAAGCTAACATTCAAACAGTGCTTTGTTCTTTGAAAGTAGTTTCACACATCCATCCCTCACAAAACGCAACTGGCTTACTTCAAAAGGTCCTATCATCTCCACTTTTAAATAAGGAAACTGAGACCCAGATGAAGCTGACATTTGCTGAGGTCAAATACTAAATCGCAGCAGAACTTAAACTAAAAACCCAGATTTCTTTTCTCATGTAGATAGTTTTCATTTGAGTTTTTAATCCTCCTGTACCATGTTCTTTATGTACTTTTGAATAGACTTTAACATTTCCTAATCTCAAACAGTAAATATTTGGCAGACACTTTATAAAACAAACAAATAAATGACTCCTTGGTTCTGAAATGGAATGCTTATGACAAGCATTTCCTTAGTAAAAATCATTAGGATATTTATTTCACTGATTCACAGGATATTCATTTCATTGATTCATGAATATATATTTCTGTATAAAGACGAAGCTTCTTTTACTGATTTATTTGTCTTTGTTTTAAAAGTTAAAAAATTTACTTATTCATTTTACCATAAAATCCAGGGTTTTTGGCCTAGAAGCTGGGGAGTGTGAGGTCATATAGACCATTTGCAGACACAAAACCCTTCCCCCACTCCTGTGGAAAAAGCTCTGACAGAAAAATGCTTAAGTTATCAACAAATCTCTCCCCTAATAAGACACAACCAGCAGACCCCAAAGATAATGCTGCTGGTCTTTTCCTGAGGCAACTGTTGAGTCATTATTTGCCCCATATTTCTAGAATTTTTCTTTTAAAATTTCAGGCAACACTTGGTTCATACTCAGCTCTACAAGCTCAAACAATTTTATTTCATTAAAATTGTTTATCTATCAATCTGTTTATCCATCTATCCATTTATTAGCTCCCAGTGAAAGGAAAGGAGAAAGTGCCTTGGGCAAGAGGAGTAGCTGTTATTTGTAAAAGGTAGAAAAATAACTGGTTGTTTTTCCTTGTCTATGCAAGTTCTGCAGATCACCTACTCTGAAGGGTAATAGACTGGTCTAGCACACTGGGAAACTT
Source organism: Oreotragus oreotragus (assembly GCA_006410675.1). Taxonomy (NCBI): domain Eukaryota; kingdom Metazoa; phylum Chordata; class Mammalia; order Artiodactyla; family Bovidae; genus Oreotragus; species Oreotragus oreotragus. The sequence continues at coordinate 98,329 of SJYX01007103.1, read as the reverse complement.
AGGAGAAAACTGAGGTAATGTGAGACCTTAAGGGCTTTTCTTGTTGAAAGGTAAATACCATTTTGTATTCAAGGCATGTAACACATGTGGCATACAAACCGATGAATGAGTCATTTGTTGTTGGAAAGTGAACGAACTTGCCCAGTGATATAGTTTTCTTTTCAGGGTGTGTGTATGTCTTTTTTCTTTGAGCAATACCTCCCTTTGACTCACTTCATATTTTGAATTATGGCATTTTTCAAACTGGCAAATTCATTTTCAAATTGTTTCCATCTATTTCTTCTTATTTGAGAGACATGGCTGAAGCAATTGAATTACAAATGGAACCTAAAGCATTGATTGTTAAAACTTTGGGGTATAGAAGACAAATCAGAATGACACAATAGGTATATTTCTGAAAATCTGTACTTCATGATAAATTGATCTTTACTAGAGTTGTGTACTAAAGAATGAGATGTTGACAAAAGTGCTATGTGTTACCAACATCAAATACTATTATTATTAACAAAATAATGTACACACATAGCTATACAATTATATCCAGTTTATCATGATAATTCTCTATATGACTGCTTTTTACTTCCTATTTAACTCATTTCTTTTTCTTCTCTTTGGGCTTCATTTTCTTCTTGTTTAAGTTATTCACTTCAGTGCTTTGTTTGCAATTAAATTAGAGATGACTTTATGGGTTCTAGATTTATGAGTTCTAGAATGTAAGATCCTCTCTTTCACTGCACATGTATTCAGTTGGGGCCAGCACCTTCTTGACTGACAGATGGGAAAGAGGAACTCAGTAACTGACATCCTTAGCACAGCACTGGGGTATTTTTCTGTTGCTGGGCTTTCCCTCCCCCCCACCTCCCNTATACATTTCTGTTCACCAATCTTCTCTCAGGGAAATTTGGATTTCCATATATTCCAAAGCTTTTTGGACTTCATTCTGTGACATTCTGCCCCATGTATCCTAATACTTATCTATGCTTCTCTCCACCCTTTTGAGACTTTATCTATCAACTAATCAGCAGGTGGAGCCCTGTGAGCTGCCAACATGTGAAAAGTTTTAAGTACATCTTTGATTGTAGCTCTCCAGACTCATGTTCAGAAAGTGTGGAAGAACTATTCTGTAAATTAAAATCTTTGGAAACACCTTGGAGAAGATTACTCCTTCTAAAAGAAAAGCATGGTTAATATATCCAGATAGTTTGTTGCATCTTTATATGAAAAAGAAATTCTATAATACCCTTCAAAATACCAAATGGTATTTAATGGATATTTATGGTATGTATCATAAATGGATAATATTACTTTTGTTGGTATCAACTACTAAAAATATTGAAAACTCCATGGCTTATAGACCGCAACATGCCCTAAAAGTCTAATTTTTTCATATGAATTAAAAGGTCTATCTGATGCATGTGTTCCAAAGACTTTGTTTATAACATGAATGATATCCTTGGTATTATTAATGCTTTGGCTATTGATTCATGTACCTTTGACAGATATTTGATTTGATTCACATGCCTGTTATTTGCCCTCTTACAGACCTCACAGGACATTGTCAGTAACTCGGTACTGGAGAACTGACTTATTTTTCAGGATACCAATTACTCTTCCCAGCTTACTTCTTGTGTGGGCTTGGCAGACATCAGCACCCTAGTACCTAGAAGGCACTTTCTTCTCCAGAGTAACTTCATGGAAACAAGGACTCTTGTTGCAACTGGCTGAGCTTGGAATCAACTCTTTCTCTGTCTACATTACAAAATAAGTGAAGACTAACCAGCCCAGGCAGGTTTTTTGTATCCTTAGATTGATCTCTTTGCCTCTTTTCAAGAGGTTTTTTTTTTTTTTTTTTTTTTTTTTTTTAAAATTTTTTTTTTTTTTTTTTCATAAAATAGCCAGACTACAGCTAAATTTAGCCATGTGAGATGGCACAAACAGGCTTTCATGCATGCTGTGTCATCCAGGGGATTTCAGGATTGTCTAATTGGTCTGCCTTGGCGAATCTGACGCAATCTCCCATTGGTTTGTGCTCAGGAATCTGGGTGGGAAGTGAAAGTACAGACGAGCCTGCCTAGGCCTTCTCTACCATGCAACAGCTTGCCACTGGCTGTGTGTGGGTCTGAGACCCAGATTCATGCCAATTCAAAGTGAAAAGCTTCAAATGAGTGCTCCGAAAGTAAAACAAAAACTGAATCTGCTTGCTACCTCTCAATGAGGCCCATAAGATAGCAAAGGTTTTGGGGTACAAGGTCAAGCTAAAGGGTTAAGGACAGAAAGGCTTGGCCTCTCAGACTAACTAAATACCCTTTCCCAGTGGCCTGGCTGTGGGAAAGTGACCCTGAGCAAGGTCAAGCAACCCATTCAGGATCTAAATGTCCCCTGTTGGACCACATCTGGATCCCACAGAGGAACAGGCTCCAAACTGAATGAGAAGAGTTCTAGGGAATCCTCTCTGATTTAGGACTTTGAAGGGCAAAAAAGAACTAGAGGGATTTGGGAAAACTAGTACTGGGTGAATATTATGCTTATGGACCTTAACCAGAAAGGGAAAAAATTCTCTAAGTTATTTTATCACTTAAATGAGGAAGAATTTGCTGAATTGTTTGGCATAAAGCATATCACGTTTTTCTTGTTAAAATTTTTTTCTGATTATCAATTCATTCTCACTGGCAAAATACTCAAATATTAGAGAAATGTGTAACAAAGAAAACGAGAGGGCTTCTCTTCCAGTACATGCCCAGAGGTAATTTTTTATAGCAATTTGCTTTGTATCTTCAATTTTTCCCCCACTGATACACTATTATCTATCTATCTGTGTCTGTCTATCATCTATTTATCCGTATTTTTTTCACAAGAATGGAATCTCCCTTGATAAATATATAAACTGCTTTTCAACAATATACTTTTCCACATTTACTTATAAAGATAAACCTAATTCTTTGTTTAGTTTTTAAGACTAGATTTCTTTAAAATTGTAAGTTATACACAGAATTAAAGCAAAGAATATAGAGAGAAATAAACTGAAAATAAAAATGTTTTCCTTCTCTCCTCTTCCTACAGTATTTTAACTCTGGTCCTTGGAATGTTTTAAAGCATATACAAGTGTATGCATACATGTACTTACTCACTTTTATATAGAGATTTTTCATACAGATGGAATTGCACTGGATAGTTCTGTATCTCCATCTTAAAATTTAGTACAAGAGTGTCTCAGTTGGACCAAAGCTGAAAACACAAAAGCGACTCCAGGAGAGTGGCAACCACATTTGTATGGCTCATAGCTATTTGGACTTTGCTTGGCATCATCTCAGAAGCTCTGAGTATATTCCATTCCAGTTAGAAAACCTCTGGAACAAAATCTGTCTCAGTCCTAGATGCTCAACAGACCCAGAGGAAGTTTTCTTCTACGGACTCAAGGTCTGGATCTCCATGGAAGAGGGCTTTCCTCTTTTGGTGTCAACCTGCAGAGAGACTTGACCTGTTCCTGGATGTGGGAACCATTTGATGTTCTAAGGTGGGCAGGGGAGTACATTCTGTCTGGTGAGTAAATAAGGAGGCCAAAGAGGCCCACAGACCTTGGCTGTGCTGAAATTCTCCCTTGCTTCTAGCAATCCATGAAATATACAAAGTCTTTCTGAGGGGAGAAAATCCAACTTTGATAGCAGAAGTGGATTCCTAGTAATTAGTAAAATTAGTAAGATAATAAATTTTAGTAAGATTCTTAGGGAAATATTTTAATAAATAAAAGAAAACATTCCTGCATGTATATATAGGCTGATATGGTCAAGTAACAATATTAAATAATGTTTATTTAACTCTTATGCCTATTACAATTTCTCTAACACATTCACCCTATAATATACCTTCTTGCTCATATGTGGTATTTGGTTTTTAATTCCTCAGTGTTGGGGGGAAAAGAGGATTCACATCACTAAATTTGAGCATCATCTCAGGCTTTAAAAAAGCCAAATATTTCAGAATTTTAATCATAATTTTGGGGTTAATAGGAATTGAAACCAATAATAAGCTGTTCTTGAATAAGAGAGAAAATCTATGACTGGTGAGACTTCAAAAGTCAACACATTCCAGAAAGGCCTTAACTTATAACAAGAGACATTAAATATGCACTGACTTTAGGACATTAAAATGTCACACAAGGATTTACGGATTTTGAGAAATGTGTACAATTTCTGTGGGGAATTTTCGTCATCCTGAAGGACATGGATAACAGAAAGGAAGCCTTTTATTAGGGCTGATTTTAAAAACACTTTAAAAGTGCTAAGGAGTCAGGATAACTGTTGTGCAGCTGGCTACAGGCAATTGGTACATAAATCAGAAGGAACCAGCCATAGTGAGCCTCCGTGAAAAAGCTAACACAAACTGGCAACTGATCATTCTCTCTCCTTTATTTCTGTATAAACTGTTTACCGAAAACTATGCGCCAAAGTGTCTGAGGCTAGTGACATTCTAATCCCTAGTAATTCTTAGGAAATGTAATTGTAGGAACAGATTTCATAAAGTGCTTTCCATTTTATATAAGTCTGTATAAATCACAGACCCCTGGAAATGCCATTTGGATCTCAGAGATCTAGCTGGGACAGCAGCCTCACTCCTCCCTGGAGCTTCCTAAGGCAACTGCTAGTTCCCTGGAGGAGCCCTTGCACGCTGGCAGGCCACATCTCATCAACTGTCTTCAGTTCTGGAGAGTTTAGGGCAATCTCACCCAGCTTGCTGTGCCATGGACTTGCCCCCTGAATTTGGAAGGCCTTTGCCTTTAACGAAAAACTAACCCTCTGCTTCTGCCTCATTTTCACAAGAGTTTGCAGATGCCTGAACTGAAGTGATTGCTTACTGTCCTTGACTGTGAAGAGACTCTCTCTATTGAAAATGGAAAATCTATAGGGAGGATGGCACGAGTCCTGTTGAGTGGTGCATACTTCCTCTCCACAAAGTACTTTTAGATGCATAAGGGATGACAGAGTGAGACTGGAAATGGTTTGCTCACAGCTTCCAAAGCTGATGAGCATCAGTGAATGAGCCTCTTGGAATGCGGGGCATCAGTGTCCCTCTTTCAACATGCACATCATCCTGTAAAATAAGTGGCAAGTATGAGCTCAAAGATGCAAATCTGTAAACACGGAGCAGGTAACATTTTCATCTTGTGGTTCATATGGGGAGAATCAAATGGACCGATACAGGAATGGATACTCTGAATTTGGTTGTTACCTAGATGGATCCAAGTCATTCTTCAAAATAGGACCCCAAGCCCACCCCTCTTCTCCATGAGTCCTATCATTGTCCCACCCTGGGCCTTCAGGATCTCTCACGGGGATTACCTCTCTAGTTTCCAACTTGTTCCTCTGATTCTAAGCTGATCTCTACTACTTTATCCTTCCAGACTATTGTCAAGTCATGATCCAACTACCATGTAAATCTATTATGCCATCCTCTAATTTATCATCTTTTGGAGTTTTCCATCATCTGAAGTCCATCCAAGAGTCTCGGTGCCTGCCTGCTGCTTCAGACTCAGCCCTGTCTGTCTATGCCTGGGTCCTCAGCTAACATATTTGCCGTCCTTGTGATCCATGCTCCTCTCACCCCTGTGCCTCTGCTGTGCTGCCTTCTCCACCCCAAATGTTTTCCCCATCTCTTGGCTGGTTGAGTACTGCTTGTCCTTTAAGATTCAACTCACACACCACCTTCTCCCGAGATCCTTCTCGAGCCCGTCATCCCTCAAGGCAGATAAAGGGCCCAGAGCTCTGCAGGTCCTGCTCTCGTTGCACTGACCTTACTGTAGTCTGTTCTTCTAATCATGTGTTTCTGGCCTGTGAGATGCTTGGGCACACAAACTGTGACTTAGTCATTGTTGCGTTGTTCTTACTCCATGTAGAGCATCAAGTCTGTCATATATCCAGTACCCTCTAAATGCCTGATGAATGAATGGGGATGAGAGGCAAGATGAAAACAAGAAGGGTTCACATTTTTATATAAGGTGTAAGGGTTTTAGCGGGTTATATGAAGTTTATAGTAGGTTTTATATAAAGTTATATTAGGTTTTATAAGAAGCATATGTATTTATAAATAAGTAGAAGTTAAAAATAAATTTTTAGAGCTGAAGGAGACTTTAGTGGGCATCTAGTCCTACACCTTTATTTTCCAGAAGGGGAAATAGATACCCTGAAAAGTCATGACCTGTTCAAGACCTCCCGATAAGGTAATAATAACCTTCAAACAGGTCCACATAGAGTATACTATATTAATTGAGATCTGGATAATATATGCTTTAATATTTATATTCAAGTATAAAACCAGTATCATGATTCACTGATGGTACATTTAGCCCTACTGACACATGAGTTTCAGAATAATGCGAAGCTTCCAGTATCGCAACGTATTCCTCAGCCACCATCTGCAACTGTGGTGAGTATTGGTACTGAATATCTCTAGAACCTGGGGCTTCCCAGGTGGCACTAGTGGTAAAGAACCCTCCTGCCAATGCAGGAGACATAAGAGATGTGGGTTCACTCCCTGGATTGGGAAGATCCCCTGAAGAAGGGCACGGCAACCCACTCCAGTATTCTTGCCTGGAGAATCCCATGGACAGAGGAGCCTGACAGGCTACAATCCATAGGGTTACAAAGACTTGGACGTGACTGAAGCAACTTAGCATGCACACAGGTAGCAGAGCTCCTGCTACCAAATACTCTCTACTTACCAAAGCAAGGCCCATTTCTGACATGAGTGGTGGCACAGCCTACAAGCCTTCATGGCATTTGGTTACAGTCCTTTTGACCTGAGGGCACAGAGCAAGAGGAGTGTAACCATGTTTTCCTGGGACCTGAGCAGGGTTCATCATCAGGGCAGATGTTTGGGGGTATGGCTGGGTTATGCCAGCACTAAGCACCCATGTGTTGGTTTATAAGTGAGTGTTTGTGACATGTGGTGTCCTCTAAAGCCAAGAGATCAGGGTAAGAGTCCCTCTTGCCTCACCTTAAGAGCAGTACTATATTAGAATGAATGGAATACACAGTAGGGGCTTCCCAGGTGGCACTAGTGGTAAAGAACTCGCCTGCTAATGCAGGAGATATAAGAGATACGAGTTTGATCCTTGGGTTGGGAAGATCCTCTGGATGATGGCGTGGCAACTCACTCCAGTATTCTTGCCTGGAGAATTGCATGGACAGAGGAGCCTGACAGGCTACAATCCATAGGGTTACAAAGACTTGGACGTGACTGAAGCAACTTAGCATGCACACAGGTAGCAGAGCTCCTGCTACCAAATACTCTCTACTTACCAAAGCAAGGCCCATTTCTGACATGAGTGGTGGCACAGCCTATAAGCCTTCATGGCATTTGGTTACAGTCCTTTTGACCTGAGGGCACAGAGCAAGAGGAGTGTAACCATGTTTTCCTGGGACCTGAGCAGGGTTCATCATCAGGGCAGATGTTTGGGGGTATGGCTGGGTTATGCCAGCACTAAGCACCCATGTGTTGGTTTATAAGTGAGTGTTTGTGACATGTGGTGTCCTCTAAAGCCAAGAGATCAGGGTAAGAGTCCCTCTTGCCTCACCTTAAGAGCAGTACTATATTAGAATGAATGGATTACACAGTAGGGGCTTCCCAGGTGGCACTAGTGGTAAAGAACTCGCCTGCTAATGCAGGAGATATAAGAGATACGAGTTTGATCCTTGGGTTGGGAAGATCCTCTGGATGATGGCGTGGCAACTCACTCCAGTATTCTTGCCTGGAGAATTGGCACGCATGCAGACACAGTAACTGTCACGTGCATGCTAAGTCATTTCAGCTGTGTCTGACTCTTTGCGACCCTATGTACTATAGCCCGCCAGGCTTCCCTGTCAAGGGAGTCTCCTTGCAATAATACTAGACAGTTGCCATGCCCTCCTCCAGGGGATCATCCTGAGCCAGGGATTGAACCCTCATCTCTTACATCTCCTGCACTGGGAGTAAGGTTCTTTACCAATAGAGCCACATGGGGAGCCCCTGGTAGCTGTCACATTCCCCTTTAAAATGTCCTATGATGGTAATGAGGTAATAGTCCATCGGAATCCTTAACACAGGACTTCTTATATTCTTGATGCATTGCGTTTAGGATCATCTAAAGTATAAACATCTAAGGGGAAAGGCCAAGAAACTAAGAATTTGCAGTCTTGGATTGTTTTCTTAAATCTATTCATTACCCTACAGGGTAACTTTGAGAAAATACAACCTGTTAATGGTTAGTCATTTCAGTTTCTCTACTCATAAAAGAAGCCATAAATTATCTACACCCTTGCAGAAGTCCTGGGAGAACAAATGCTCAAAGGAAAGGTATAGTATAAGTATCACATGGTTTTACAAAGATTGAAATCTGTCCTAATCTCTGCTTAAATAGTTAGCATGATGTCAGGCTCACATAAAGAATCTCCAATATTAGCACTCCTAGATGCTGTAGTGTGTGTTTTTTTTTTTTTTTTTTAGCTACTCAAAAGAAAAATATTTTCTAAATCCAATCTATTTTCTTGGGCCAATGAATTAAGTTTGTGTTTAACATGACCCTATCATGTTAAAAGACTCCATTATGAAAACAAAACTATTGCTGGGAGCCTCTTCCATTCTGTTTATATCCCATCTGTCATTACCTGTCCTCTTCTGGGCTGCCTGCAACTCCTGATTCTCTTGGGCTGGTAATTAACGGGACAGATAGTCTTTTGCCTTCCAGGGCCACATTTAAGCTGTTTGAGTTCTTGAGTCTCCTAGAACAACCTGTGATTTGGATTAAGGAGGTATCAAGTAACTCAAAGACCTTGAGACAAATGTGGTTAAAAGCAGATATTTTTTTGATTAAGGATTGGGGACAAACTTCACAAGCTTGATTAAGGAGACATTCCGAGAAAGCTGACCACACCAAAACCATCTAATCCTGTCTGGAAGGGCTATGGGATCCCTACTCCTTGACTGGAGTCGTCTTTCCTCATAAGGAATGTTATGTCTCAGAAGAAGGGAAAATCTCCCCTCCCATCTACAAATGATGCTGCGCTGGTCCCTGGAGATGCAAGGACTTTAGAAGCACCAGAACAAACAAACAAACAAAAAAAAAACCCACACATGATTGAAGGGTGGGTTTTGATGACCTCTAACTTTTGGAGGTTCAAGGTTGAAGAACTAACCTTCAAAATGGGAGTTTCATAATACTGCTTGGAAGTGGATGACTCCTTTGTGAGCTCCTCTCCTTTCCTCAGTGAGAAGGATCTTCACCCTGAAAGAACCATGATCCAATGGTGGATATTTTCCATTCTTGATAAGCCCACTGAACCAGAAACTTCCTGTTCATCTTCCTGTTCAACATCTGTCTCAGCCTTGACTATGACAGATACTCAAAAAAAATATTTGTGGAACCAACCAACAAACAAATAAAACGTCATTTCATTACTTTTTCCTCAGTAATTATTCATTTTAAAAAGTGGATACCCCACTTACAAGAACTTCAGAAGAATTTTCCCATCCTAAAGTTCCCAGAAATCCAAATGGACAAAATATTTCCATTTTAATTTTTAAATATCAGAAGAATGCAGTGACCACAGTTTATATTTTCCCTCCTATTTTCCTCAAGGCCTGGGTTGCTCATTTAAATGCAATTTGCTGTATGTTTGGGTCAGTGACTTAAGTTGGGAAGCTCTTACAGTAATTCAGCCCAGTGGAAATTCCAGAACTTTGGCTGGGGTCTGGAGGAAAAGCCCAGGATTGGTGGTCCCAGGGGCCATGCTAGTTAGCGCCAGGCAGAGGTCTGGCCTACTTGGGGCAGCAGGTCTCTGGCCTAACCAGTCTGGATTAGCATGGAATCAGTCGCAACACACGAGAAAGCCAGAGGGCCAGGCAAGATGACTAGGAAGGTTATAAACCCGAAGACTTCCGCCTTGGTATTTGAAAACCACACGGTATTTTACAACATTCCTGTCTATTAACTGCTGGGAAGGGCACTACCTTATTGCTTTTTGCATAATGAAACCAATCTTTCCCCTCAGAGGCCCCCGTGTTGCTTTGATCAAGTTCAAAAGATGAGGGAAAGGATGACTAAGGACCTTGGGAACCAGACTGAAGAATCTCACAGACATACTCAAGGGTTTTTTTGGGGGATTGTTGTTTGTTTTTTTTAACTGACGCATCATTTTGGTAAACAGTTCCTATAGTCTGCGCACTTATCAAATTCCTTTACCCAAATATTTGCTATTTATAAAATAATCAAGGAAACAGACTTGTGTTTATTATTCCGAAATCAGCAGCAGTTTGATGAATTAAAAACAGTCTTACTTTTTCCTCTTTCCTCTCCCTTTACCAGCCGCTTGTAAAAGTGCCAACATTACACACCCAACTCTCTCTCTAAACAGTAAAAACGAAAAATAAAAGTGACCTTGGTGAACTGTAGGTTGACTCTGCCCAAGTTAGACTTTGGTTCGGCCGCCCAGTCCCCCTTTGCAGCAGAGATAGGCTTTTGGAACCAACTGAGTTTGAAGGGAATACTGTCAATGTCTGTTTCCGGTTCACAGGGGCCTCCGCGTCACCACAGAGTTCAGACGTCTGATTTGTTTCCTGACTTTGAGAGTCTCTTACTTTAAACATGAGGGATCAGCCCTGCAAAGGAAAGGAAAGACACGCACAAGTCTGCCTCTGACTCCACCAACTGTAACCCTCAGGATGGCTTCTCCAGGCGGGACTTAAGCCACAGTCCTGAGTGGACAGTACTTCCTGTTGCCCTACTGGCAGGGCGATGGGGATGCTCTGAGTGGGGAAGGCCAGCATTGGGTCAGTTCTTGACAATGCAGCTTCCAGGAAATTCCCCTCTTCGCTCATCATGAGATATGTACAGAGCAAAAGCAGTTTCTTCAAACTCAGAAAACTCTGTAAGACTAGACCTCCGATAGCTTGTAGTGAAGTGGTTCTATTTATATTTTATGTGTGTGAAAGAAAGGCTTTGTTAGAGGCACACATCTAAACTTTTCTTTCTAAAAGAGACAAAGATGCTAAATCATCATGAGGAGGTAATCAAAGCATTCCAACAAATTCTTTCATTTAAAAATAACTACAGTTATCCATTATCAAGCTAAAACTCCAGGGTTAAACTCAACTCTGTACAGAGTTGCCACAAAGCTTAACAAATAAATTGACATACTGAAGCCCTCTTTAAAGTCACTCTACTCTTGAATGTCCTCAATTTTTTTTATTTTCCTGAGCTTGTTTCTGTTAATAAATAGAACAGGGAATCTCATAGACCTCTAGAGGTCTCTCACTCATTGCTCCTATTCCTTTATAATATGCTGAGCTGACTGAAAATCAAATATCTGTTCAGCCAAGGTGAGACTGCTGCTGCTACTGCTAAGTTGCTTTAGTCGTGTCCGACTCTGTGCAATCCCACAGATGGCAGCCCACCAGGCTCCCCCATCCCTGGGATTCTCCAGGCAAGAAAACTGGAGTGGGTTGCCATTTCCTTCTCCAATGCATGAAAGTGAAAAGTGAAAGTGAAGTCGCTCAGTCGTGTTTGACTCTTAGTGACCTCATGGACTGCAGCCTACCAGGCTCCTCTGTCCATGGATTTTCCAGGCAAGAGTACTGGAGTGGAGTGCCATTGCCTTCTCCGAAGGTGAGACTGGTGGTTGTTAAACCCTGAAGGAGATGGGTTCCCACTGGCATGATCTGGCTGAGAGACACCAAAGCCTCCAGTGTTCCAGAGGAAAGTGGGGAGAGGGGCTGGAGGGGATGCCGTGGAGGGCTGGGGGGCTGGGATTGGGGGTAGGTTGGATTCCCCAGCAACTAATGTGGGCAGGCATTTGTGGGTTCTACTGTACAGCACATGGAACTATATTCAATATCCTTTGACACTCCATAATGGAAAAGAACATGAAAAAAGAATATAACTGAACCACTTTGCTCTACAGAAGGAACTAACACAATATTGTAAATCAACTATACTTCAATAAAACCTAAAAAAAGAGAGAGAGAAGCCTGGGTAGAGCCCTGGAGTTAATGCTGCCTTCAGCTGTCAGTCATAGGCTCTCCACAATGGAAGTCCAGAAAAGAGCGGGAAGCAAAAAGCTTTTGTTGTTTTTCTCTTGTTTACTAGCATTATGAAACAATGAGGAAGGCTGGTCCCTTAGGATTTCATGAAAGGCTCGCCAAGATTACTTTCTCTCAGGAACTTTTGCCTTGAACCACTTTTAGGCTCTGGACTAGTTCCTTTTTGCTGGAAGAACATTATTGTCTGAAACAGTACGTGCTTCCTTCTAGAATGCCAGCGGAAAACCCCACTGATGCCTTTTCCCACTAAACTATTAAGATTTCTCCTTCCAGTAAATACAAAAAGAAGAACATACAACTATCACTAACTGGCAGTCTAGGAATGTTTTTATAAGTGGAAAAGTTATGTATTTTTTTAATCTTAAAATTTTTACTACTATAAACTTTATGAGGGCAGAGACCATACCATACAACTTTGTATCCTCACAATATCCAGTATTATTTATGCATGTAATTGGAGATGATAATGATTTTCTTAAGTGAAGAAGCTTGCCTTCCTCTGGCCATGAAATGCTTTTTTCTCATAGCACTTTGACCAAGCAAAGGTCCATAATATCTGTAAACATGATGGAAAGCAATGAAGACAGTCCGTGTCCCATAGCCTGGTATGAAAATCTAGATGGAAGATTGGTTTTATTGTTCATTATCTGTTTTAATGACTAGAAAGGAAGTGCAGTTAATTAAGAAACAACTTAAAATTGGAACAAAACTCATCTGAACTTGGCTTTGGTTTGTGCTGACTTCCACACCTCAATGCTGCTCATGATTCTTTTCCATTCATCCTTAAGTCAGCCTCTGTTCAGTTGCTCAGGGCCCAGGAGAAGGTTCCAGACATCTAGAGGGACTAATCTTCTGGGAAAAGAGCAGGGAGGGAGGAGGTACTAGAATGTAGGGCCCAGGAGTCATAATTGAGGCTCATCTCTGCTACTCTATCACTTTGTTTCATTGGGAAATGCTTCTTCCCTTTTCATGCCTGAGGTTTCCTCTTGTCAACTAACTTAAATAGACTATATAATGTATAATTTCCTGTTGGGACTGTTATTGAAACTCACATATAAATAAAAGTTAATTGAACTTTGCACTTTTGTGGTATTATACTGAATGTGGAAAAAGCTAATGAATATAATAATAATAGCTACAAATGGATAACTAAATCAGAATTATCAAAAAGCTCAGAGAAATTCAGAGGCAAAATTGGCAAAAAGTAAAATATGCATGTAGTTTTAATTCTAGTTTTTACTACTGCTTCCTCATAGCTTATTTCAACAAGCATTTCAAAGTTATAAAACTTTTGGGTAAAGACCCTCATTGACTTGAATATATGTAAATTTGATCCTGGTCATTCGAACTTGACACAATTTTGCAATAACTGAAATTTGTATTCTAGCTATTCAAGTAAATGAACAGTGTCATTTGCTTATTTGATGCTTTTTTCAGGGTTCTTTGAGAAACGACTGGGTATCAATACTAAAAGGAAAACACTGGCAAAAATCATAAAAGCAGGAAAATTAATTTCAGGGCATTTTAATCTTCCCCTGCTTCCTGGGCTCACAGGGCTTCAGAAGTTGAGAAACTCTCTCTGATGTCACTGCTCTCTGAAAGCTGATCCATTAGAATCCATATGGTGGACATCTTTGAATTACACACTGCTGACATTTTTCAATGTCTCTGAAAAAAGAATTTCCCCTTTTAATCCTCAAAACCAAACTCAAATGAATTGTTTTATCCACCTGAATCTTCCTCAGAGGAATATAAACTGTTTGATTCAATCCATAATTTCCTTATATTATATAAACCTCCAAATTATCCTATTTTAGCTTTAAATTCTGGTCATTACTGCTGTCACTGTTTCTGAGCTGGGAAAATGGAGGATGATATTTTGCGATGCATCGCAGAGATAGTACACAAACACGAGCCAGGAAAGTTCCCGTTCCCCTGATTTTCTACCACAATCTGCCACTTTGTTAATTCAATGACAATTCAACATATCCAGAAACTGTGCATATCCAGAAACTTTTGGCTTCTAAATGCCTCTTTAAGGAAAAAATGTCTATTTGCTAAACAATAAAGATCAGACAGAAGAGTGTGGAGCCCATTGGTTTGAGCCTCAGAGAGAGGTCCCTAGTGGCAGGAACCTAAAAGAGCCTGTAATATAGAACTGCTGCTGGCCCAAGAAGGCCTCACAGAGTACCCAAGAGTGGGCCGTTGTCAAGTGGTTGATGGTAGGGCCTTTCCTGACCTCTGTCTCTTCACTTTTCAGTGAACAATCTATCCTCGCATTGGCCATGCTCTGCTTCTACCCCATTCCAACACCCTTTAAATGCCTTTAGGTATCTTTACTATCTATATACATCCCTACTTTGTGTTTTCGTTTTGTAAGAACATACACCATTGCCGAATTTTTAGACTGAATATAAGATGTGGTTCTCAAAGTACATAATGTCACCATTTATTCATGAGTTCTTAATTCATATTCAGTTTCAAAGAGTCCACTGTTTGCATTCAGGCTATTTGCTCTATATCTTATAAGGCCTGGTTATTTCTCACATGCTGTATGAGGCCTCTTTGACTGTCCCCCTCCTTGGGGCTTCCCCAGCAGACTGGGCAGGCTTTACCATAGTTTTTAATAGATTGATATGGGATAAGTTGTGCTATCCTCCAAATTTATATGATGAGGTTCCTACCTCCAGAATCTCACAATGTAACCATATTTAAGGATAAGGTCTTTAAAGAGGTGATAAATTTAAAATGAAGCCATTAAGGTGAGGCCCTTCCAGCATCACTGGTGTCCTTAAAAGAAGAGGAGAGACATCAGGGATGCATGCACACAGAAGGGCCACGTGAAGACACAGCAAGAAGGCATTGACCACAAGCCAAGGAGAGGGGCCTCAGGAGAAACCAACCTGCAGACACCTTGATCTTGGGCTCCCAGTCTCCAGAACTGTGAAAAATAAATTTCTGTTGATTAATCCATCCAATTTATGGTATTTCTCTTATAGCCCTAGGAAACTAATATACACTCCTAAAAATTGTTGCTTATCTGCCTCTACTTCTCTACCATGAATTAACATAACTTTTTTTAAATTTTGGACTATACTGGGTCTTTGTCACTGCATGGGCTTTTCTCTAGCTGTGGTGCGTGGAAACCACTCTCTGGTTGCAGTGTGTGGTTTCTCATTGACACGGCTTCTCTTGTGGAGCACAGGCTCTGGGACAGGTGGACTTAAGACGTTGTGGCGTGTGGGCTCAGTAATTGTGGCTCCCAGTCTCTAGGGCACAGGCTTAATAGTTGTGGCTCACGGGCTTAGTTGCTCTATGGGATGTGATCTCTTCCCAGATCAGGGATCAAACACATGTTTCCTGAATTGGCAGGCAGATTCTTTACCAGTGAGCCATCAGGGAAGCCTGATATGAACACTCTTAGATGGGATTGTTGTTCATCATTCTATGAAACTAGCAAAGTTCCTGGCATATATAAAAAAATGTTTGTTGAATGAATGAGTGAAGGAATTTCCTGACTCTGAAATTTTATCATGAGCATCCAATCACTGGCTCTCTCATTTTTAAATTTTTATTAATCTTCTACCATCTTAATTCTACTAGTTTGAACAACTGTCTTGATTTTGCACATAGGTCTTCAACGTTGTCAAATTTATTTAGTCTTCAGAGATGTCATGCAGACATTAGCCATATCCGGACCACTCCTCCCACACTGGATGTACACAGAGAAGTTTGGTGCTGTGGTTTCTCATCATGGCAACATGCCCAGCCCAAAGATGCCAGTTTATATGAGTACAAATAGCAAAAGCATGGTAGACATGGCTCTTTTCTAGAGCCAAGCTACCACCTCAATGTTAAGGAGGTTGAAACTGCTCCCAAGAACAACCTCTTCCAACTCCCAGTTCTCAAGTGATCAAAATAAGAGAGGAGGTCATTGTAAATGACCTTATAAAATGTCAAAAAGTGTGGGAAATGAGTTGAGAGCTACCCCACTTCCTTAAGTAATTACTCCAATTAAACTCCTTTATGTCTCTCTGTATAAATTTTATACAATTATACATTCACATTTATCTAATAAAATGGAAATACAAGGAAGAAAGTAATAAAGTCTCAATTATGAGATATCTCCATATATAACAATTCAGAAAGAGCACATTTATTGAATAAGAAATGTTTGTACTTCGAAAACATTTCCTTTAAGAATCACTCTGCTCAAATCTCCTAGGCCCCAGTGAATTTTGAGTAAGGAAGAGCTGGACAGAGTATTTACACATCCATAAAGGCTATCCTTTTTTTTTTTAATATAGATATTTACTTGCTGCCTGACTGCATTCTTGCTTAAGAAACGTTATGTTGAAATGGAATGTTATTTTACGTGAATGAGGCTGCAGGGTGAACCCTCTTGTAAAAGAGCAGCCTTGACCTGATGGCAAATAGACTCAGGATGACCTGCTTCTCCGGAAGTTGGTTAGAAAACTTTGCAGTAGACACTGTCTGAATCTAATGTTTGCAGGGGTGTTTCCCCCATAGCAAGATTTTGTCAAGGCAGATCATTTATTCCTATGTTCTGTTTTATTTTTTAATTCTCAGTTTAACTGAGAATAAATTTAACAGCTCTATTCTTTTCCATAAATGTGGATGTGTAAGGGTCCAGAGTACCTTACCCTTACTATACTGCTGCTGCTGCTAAGTCGCTCAGTCGTGTCAGACTCTGTGCGACCCCATAGGCAGCAGCCTACCAGGCTCCCCTATCCCTGGAATTCTCCAGGCAAGAACACTGGAATGGGTTGCCATTTCCTTCTCCAATGCATAAAAGTGAAAAGTGAAAGTGCAGTCGCTCAGTCGTGTCCGACTCTTAGCGACCCCGTGGACTGCAGCCTACCAGGCTCCTCCATCCATGGGATTTTCCAGGCAAGAGTACTAGAGTGGGGTGCCACTGCCTTCTCCACTTACTGTACTAGTTATACTGAATATTTTGGACCAGTTTATTTTTCCTTCCAAAGAGGTATTATAAGGCAGACTACACATTTAAAAGAAGAAATGTTCTACCGAGATGCACTGAGGAATCAAGAACAAGCATCTCCTCTGTGAACTGAGATAACAATGCATTAACTTTAGCGAATTCCTAAGACTACATTTTCTAGAGACTCAATTAAATAAACTCCTTACGAAATGTCCATGAGTATGAGGCATTCCCAGGTGGCACTACTGGTAAAGAACCCGCCTGCCAATACAGGAGAGATAAGAGACACAGGTTTGATCTCTGGGTTGGGAAGATCCCCTGGAGAAGGGCATGACAAGTCACTCCAGTATTTTTGCCTGGAGAATCCCATGGACAGAGGAGGCTGGTAGGCTACCAGTCTGTAGAGTTGCAAAGAGTCGCACACAACTGAGACGACTCAGCATGCATGAATTCATGTGTGTGAGGCATGATGTGGTTTTCAAGGGCCATAAAGAGTAAAAATCATTTAACTGTTTCTGACCCTCAGGGAGTTTGCAGCAAGGTTGAGGACAATTTAACCATGATCAAGCTTTTAATTAAGCTAAATGCAAATAAAATATTTCAATAACAGATCTAAATGCTGGAGATGGTAGCACTTATGAGGCTGCCCATGGTTAATTGCCAAGAAAATTTTATAAGCAGGAAGTGCTCTGAGACCTCAGAGAGGACCAGCTTGGGAAAACATCTTTCAGGATAAGTAGATATAGATAGACCCAGGAGGAAGCCAAACAAATGTATCCAATTGTCTGCCGGTCATGAGACCAGGCAGATCTGGGCTCAGTCCCACCTAGGACTGCATGAGACAAGGTCCCCTCTACTCTGAATCTGTCTTCTCAGAATAAAATAGGGACAATAAATCTACCCCATGAGTTGTTGTGAGGAGTGGATGAGCTCTCGGGGTAAGTAAATTCTTGGTACAGAGCCTCCCATATGCTGGCATTTATGATATCAGATATTATATTAGGTATGACTTTGTCTTTTAGTCTACTGTTTGCTTCTCTCACTCGGAAGTAGGCATTTGAATATACGGATTTAACATTATTTCATGCTTGGATCCACAGCCTTACTACAGGTTCAAAATAGTGTCTAGTACACATTTGTTGAATAAATAAATCAACAAATAATTTAACATCAAAGAAATAGATTAGGGGGTTCTCTGGCGTCTCAGTGGTAAAGAATCCATCTGCCAGTGCAGGAGATGTGAGTTCAATCCCTGCTGTGGGAAGATACCACATGCCACAGAGCAAGTAAGCCCGTGTGCCACAACTACCCAGCCTGTGCTTTAGAACCTAGGAAATACAACTACTGAAGCCGGATGCTCTAGAACCCAGGCTCTGCAACAAGAGAAGCCCCAACAACGAGAAGCCCACACACCCAGCTAGAGAGTAGCCGCCACTGGCCACAACTCGAGAAAAGCCCTTGTAGCCCACAAGGACCCAGCACAGTCAAAAAATAAAATAAATAAAAATGTAAAAAGTAGATTAGCTAGTATTACTGTTCAATCTTGTCTTTTTCATATTTCTTTTCATCCTTTTCCATTTTCTTCAACCTTGGGAGCAATACGAGATAGTGCAAGCAGCAGGATAAATTCCAAATAAGTGGGATCGTTTGGGATTTTAAACTTGTCCCTAATAGTTAAGGCTATAAGAATTTGGATTATTTGCCTGGAGAATGATAGATGATACAATGGGGAAAAATACTTGTTTTCCTATTTCATTCCATTTTCTTCAACCTTGGGAGCAATACGAGATAGTGCAAGCAGCAGGATAAATTCCAAATAAGTGGGATCGTTTGGAATTTTAAACTTGTCCCTAATAGTTAAGGCTATAAGAATTTGGATTATTTGCCTGGAGAATGATAGATGATACAATGGGGAAAAATACTTGTTTTCCTATTTCTTCTCCCTGCATCAGCTCTTGATCATGTCTGTGCCCTTTGTGTCCCTCCTATCCCTCAACAGTCAAAAAATAAAGAACAAGGACTTCCTTGGCGGTCCAGCAGGTAAAACTCTGTGCCTCCAATGCAGGGGACAGAGTTTTGGTCCCTAGTCAGGGAACTAACATCCCACGTGCTGTGTGGCACGGCCGAAAAATAAAACAACAACAACAAAAAACAACCAAAAGAAACCAAAAAACAAAACAGCAACATATCGTGGGGAGGAAACAAATCTTTTTTCCATGTAAATCTTACAATACCCTTGGAGAGAGAGTTGGAATGTAACTTTGCCTTTCTCTAACCTAGCTCAGTGCCCCATTTTTAAGCCCAGGAAGAGTTAGTTAGCCAACTCACACCCAGTGAAGCATGCTGGTTAGAAAATGCTGTGTTTGCCACAACACCAGGTCAGGCAAGAATGGCTTCTACTGTGAGGTCGTTTGGTTTTATGCAAAAGTCCCTCTTACTGCCACCAGAGACAGACATACTTATTTTGACCTAATTTTCTGTTTCGTTATGATTTTGTAAACTAAAATTAAATTTGGTTTGTTTTCAGCACATTGACCTGGGAGGGAGAAGATCAACAATCAACATTTTATCCTCATGCGTTGGTATGTGACCAGCTAGAGAGTCTCATTAAAACCTTATTTGCAGGAAATGCACTCATTTACCGCTCCCCACTTGGTCATATGTTTGTTAATAGCACAGAGGGGAGGTAAAGTGAGTCACAAAAGGTCAACTCTGGATCAAATGAGCATCCTCCAGACTGCAGATTGTGGACACCTCATTGCGTTCATTGTTTTCTCCGCATATTGCTCAGAGCATCTATCCATGCACACTCTAACTTCTTAGATAAAATCCTCTCTCTGGACCTGCAAAACCCATTATTGCCTAAGAAAAGCCAGAATTACTGAATGTTTCCCTTTCTTCTGACTTAAAATGCACGTCATCAACCACGTCAAGGAAAAAGACAACATGCAAAATATTCTCTGGGGTTTCTCACCCCTTCTGAGATATTCTTGCAATGAATTCTCAGCCTAAAAAATGGTTTCATCAGAAGATTTTAATGTCTCTGTGTGAGTATTTCCAGAGTCAAAGAAATGAAATTCAAATGTTTTAGGGACAGCTTGTGGAGAGGTTGATTCCAAAGCTGAGGGATATTTTGCTTTTCATGTGAAAAATATTTTACAGTCTATACAAGGGTCTTTATGGGCTTTATAAATTTCTTTTGTAGCTGTACACATGAGTCAGGATCCTGGTAAAAACAGAAATCACCTCAGAAGTTTCTAGTGATGACAGTTTAATAAGTGACTACTTACAGAGGTATAGATAAGCTAAACAAATAAACAAGAGATGTGGAGGCACCCAGAGAAGATCGTACCACCCTTAGGTCTGAAGGGCAAAAGGGGAAATAGTACTATTTGAACTCAGTTACCTACTAGAGGCTACAGTCCCTGTCAAAGACCCACCAAGAAGCCAAGAAGAAATACCCCAACACAGTCTCTTTCCAAACTCTGATCTACTGGTGCTTCGCATTAATCTAAATCAACCAGAAAGCAGTAGCAAGGGAGACTGGGTGAGACACTCCCTAGGGGTGAGCTTCCCAGGACATAATGCAGGGTGAAGGAATAAAGAGAATTAATCAACGAAGACAATTGAAGCATAAGCAGATGTTCTCCACATGCAATGATTTTGCCCAAATTTTTGGCAGTTTTTAATGATAAAGTTGTAACTATTTATCCAGACTTGCTCGATACAATGACCCCTTTGAGATCCTGTGATCTTTACTAATATTCCAGGCCCTGAAACATAAATTCTTTCTGTGAAATGCTAACTCTTCCCTACTGGGATTAATCCTGATTTCCATGTCAACTAAATACATTAAAAATTTTGAGAACTGTGAAGACCTTTCTTCATGCTATGAATCTTTTAATTCATAATCTCTGACTTGGCACAGATTCATTCCTTCAAAGACCTTAAAACACTTTTACTTTTGTTATCTCACAGATCTTTACCATATGTCTGATTTGGTACCCAGTACTGCTGCTGCTGTGTCGCTTCAGTTGTGTCCGACTCTGTGCGACCCCAGAGACAGCAACCCACCAGGCTCCACCGTTCCTGGAATTCTCCAGGCAAGAACACTAGAGTGGGTTGCCATTTCCTTCTCCAATGAATAAAAGTGAAAAATGAAAGTGAAGTCGCTCAGTCGTGTCTGACTCTTAGTGACCCCATGGACTGCAGCCTACCAGGCTCCTCTGTCCATGGGATTTGCCAGGCAAGAGTACTGGAGTGGGGTGCCATTGCCTTCTCCGGTACCTAGTACAGTGACACACAAAAAGAGATGTTTAATAAATGCTGGTTGACAAGATGATCATGGTCAAATATCTTGTGCAGATAGGAAAGCTGAAAAGTTAGGTAACTTTGTCAATATCTCATGGTGTGCCAATGAGAATAGAAGCAAAGGCAGAGGGTTTACCCTGAATATGCTGCTTCCCAATGAAGATTTTGCAAACAGGTCAAGAATTTTAACAAGAGTTTATTTTCTTCCTGTACTTTGACCCAATCTTAAGAATAGTTGGGAAATTCAGGACATGTTTTTTTCAACCGATTTGTTTACCAGATTGCCAGAGAAATGTAAGTTCCATTATTTCTTCTTAATCATTAAACATGAGATATTGTCACCAGAAGGAACAAAATGTGGAATTCTACACTTCAAGGAATTGAACTGAACTATTAGGGTTTCTTTTATTATTTCTGGATTGGGGGAAAGGAAATATAAAGAGGAGATTAAGCCTGAGAATTGCAGTGACAGCAACTCCTTCTCATCAGTGAAAATAAAGGATAGGAATGACCTGAAAAAATAAACGTACTTGGTTTTAAGACCTCCATAGTTACTATCCATCCATCTTCAACCAAACCTACTGTATTCCAAAGTTCTAAATGTCAGTTTTTCTTGGATTGTCACTGGTTTCCTGAATATCCCATGAAGGACTCATATAGAGGAGAAACGGAGGGTTGTGATTCACTGAAAGCCTGAAAACTCTTTGTGGAATAATATTAAATCAGGTAGATGAAATTTTAACAAAATATGCATCGAAGTTTCCTCCACATCTTTTCATGGTTTGATAGTGTAGTCATTCATCAACATGAAAACATTTGGGCATAAAGCTGAGCTGTACTCTTGGAGGCCTGTGTCATGCCTGTTATTGGAGGGTGTCATCAATCTACTTCACGGTGGCTCAGACAGTAAAGAATCTGCCTGCAATGCAGGAGACCTGGGTTCAGTCCCTGAGTTGGGAATATCCCCTGGAGAAGGGAATAGCCACCTACTCCAGTATTCTGACCTGGAGAATTCCATGGACAGAGGAGCCTGGCAGGCTACAGTCCATGGGGTTGCAAAGAGTCAGACACAACTTTCACTTTCACCAGTTTTACTGGTGAAACATTCACTTTCACCAGTCTGCTTGACTTGTAGGTGGCTCCTGTGTGCACAGCCTCATGGTGGGCGTCTAAGACATCACAAGGGAAACTAACAGCGGGCTTGGTTGTTCTCAAAATCACATTTACGTCAATGATAACTAGTTTCTAACTACCTTGTTTCGTTCATTCAGACATTACCCTCAGCCCCTTCCATAACCACAATGGCATCCTGTCCTATAGATCTGTTATATGTGTCCTTAGAACTTAGTGCAGGGCTCATAGGAGGTGCTCAGCGCACGACTGAGGATCAGTTCACAACAGAAAGGAGTGGAATAATTTAGCCTCAAGGGAAATAACTCGGTAGCATTTGAGTAAAAGAAAATAATAGGAGATACGAATTATAACTGAATTACCAAACTAGCTAATATACTTCCTAAAAATGTTTATATTCAAAGGCCCAAGTTAAAACATTCTGCCTAGGAAGATGTTATTTACCAAATTAATGGTCAATTTTTAAAAACCTACTTGAATTTTTCCAGCATTCTTTGATTTCCAAAACACAATACTAATCTACAAAACACTCCACAGATGGGTTAAGAATGAAGTCAAATAAGACATGAGTCAATGGCACCCCACTCCAGTACTCTTGCCTGGAAAATCCTATGTACGGAGGAGCCTGGTAGGCTGCAGTCCATGGGGTTGCTAAGAGTCAGATACGACTGAGCAACTTCACTTTCACTTTTCACTTCCATGCATTGGAGAAGGAAATGGCAACCCACTCCAGTGTTCTTGCCTGGAGAATCCCAGGGACGAGGGAGCCTGGTGGGCTGCCGTCTATGTGGTCGCACAGAGTCAGACGCGACTGAAGTGACTTAGCAGCAGGAGCAGATAGCAAACTCAGTTGTGAGTGTTACCCTCCATTTGCTGCTGCTAAGTCACTTCAGTTGTGTCCAATTCTGTGCAACCACATAGACGGCAGCCCACCAGGCTCCCCCGTCCCTGGGATTCTCCAGGCAAGAACACTGGAGTGGGTTGCCATTTCCTTCTCCAAACCATTTAGACAGGAAGAATTAATACAAGCTAGCAACAAAATTTCTTGTAACCAGCATTTTAGGTCTATGTCACTTCAAATGACTCCTTTATCTATCATAGGCAAATAAAATCATTAATGTGAGGAGGAGGAACATTTGACTTTCAGGTGGAATCTTGAAAACAAAGGTCCTGCTTGCCATAGAGATGATTATTTCAAGGAATGTAGGTGTTTTAACTTTTTCTCAAGTGTAGGAATCAATAGCTCATCATATTGAGTAACCAAAACTTCTCTTTTCTAAAGATAATACCTTTATTGTCACATAAATGTGTGTTGCTAGCAAGAGTAGAGAAATATTCAGGTTAAAATATGTTTACACATATGCTTATATGTGTGTATATGTATATACATATGGGAGGAGAGAGAGAATTTATTTAATCTGGAAAATCAACTAAGAAATATTCTCTGAGTGAATTCTCCCTATACCCAGCATTTGCCATATTATGCTAAGGATAAAGGATAAAAAGATAAGGTCTTAAAAGAACAATAAGAACTACACACCTACCAGAATGGATAAAATCTGGAACACTCACAACATCAAATGTTGGAGAGCATGTGGAGCAAGAGAAACTTTCAGTCACTGCTGGTGGGAAAACCACTTTGGAAGACACTTGGGCAGTTTATTACAAAGCTAAACATATCCTTACCATATGATCCAGCAATTGTGCTTCTTGGTATTTTCCTAAATAATTTGAAAATTTATGTCCATACAAAAACTTGCATATGGATATTTAAAGCAGCTTTATTCATAACTGTGAAAACTTGGAAACAACCAAGATAACTTTCAGCAGGTGAATGGATAAATAAACTGTGGGGCATCCATACAGTGGAACATTATTCAGTACTAAAAAGAAATGGAAATGAGCTACTAAGCCATGAAAAAATATGAAGGAAACTTCAATGCATATTACTAGATGGAAGAGGCCATCTGAAAAGGCTGCACACTATGATTCCAACTATATGACATTCTGAAAAAGGCAAAACTATGGAAACAGTGAAAGGGTCAGTCCATTATCGTGGATTGAAGGAAGGGGGGATGAATAGGCAGAGCACAGAGTATTTTTAGAGCAGTGAAATTATCAATCTATGATACCATAATGATGGATAGCATTATTACACATGTCATTAATACCTGCACAAATTCACAGGATATACAACACCAAGAATGAACTGCAGTGTAAACTATGGATTTTGGGTGAGTGATTGTGCTGTGTAGGTTCATCAGCTGTACCACTCTGGTGGGGATTTCGATCATAGAAGAGGCTATGCATGTGTGAGGGTAGGGGTACACGGGAAATCTCTATAACTTCTATTCAATTTTCCTGTGAACCTGAAGCTATTCTTAAAAAATAAAGGCCTAAAATTAGAAAATAAGGAAGAAAGACAATGTCATGTCCCCTGGAAAGTTTACAGTATTTGATGAGAGTTGGGTCTTGAGTGACAGCAGAAGTTTTATATGCAGAAGGTGGTGGGGGTAAGGTGGAGGGTGTGACTCAGATTTGCCAATTCCATCCTATGAATAGGCATTGGGATTAGATGTGTCCTATTAAACTCTAGTACTTTGGCCACCTCATGCGAAGAGTTGACTCATTGGAAAAGGCTGATGCTGGGAGGGATTGGGGGCAGGAGGAGAAGGGGACGACAGAGGATGAGATGGCTGGATGGCATCACCGACTCGATGGATGTGAGTTTGAGTGAACTCGGGGAGATGGTGATGGACAGGGTGGCCTGGTGTGCTGCGATTCATGGGGTCGCAAAGAGTCGGACATGACTAAGCAACTGAACTGAACTGAATTAAGTTATCTAATTTAACTCTCACCAAACCAGTGTGAATGTAAATACCGTCTCCATTTTCCAGATGAGGAAACTAATGTTTAGAAGAACTCAATGAAAGGGGCAATTAAGCAGCTGCCAAAATAACAACTTAAAAGGAACTTACAGAACTGTAAATTAGTATAGCAACTATGGAAAATAGTAAAAATAAAATGACCATATGATCCAGCAATTCCACTTCGGGGTATGTATTTGACGAAAATGAAAACAGGATATCAAAGAGATATCTGCCCCCGCCCCCATGTTAACTGCAGCATTATTTGTAATAACTAAGGTACAGAAATGGGACTTCCCCAGTGGCTCAGTGGTAAAGAATCTGCCTGCAGTGCAGGAAATGTGAGTTTGATCTCTGGTAAGGAAGATCAGCTGGAGAGGAAAATGGCAAACAACTCCAGTATTCTCGCCTGGGAAATCCCATGGACAGAGGAACCTGGTGTGCTACAATCCATGGAGTCATAATGAGTTGGACATGACTTAGCAGTTAGAGAACAACAGTAAGAACAAAAGTATGGAAATAGCCTAACTGTCCATCAAGGGATGGATGGATAAAGAAGATGGAATATACACACACACACAGGAATAGTATTCATCTATGAGAAAGAAGGAAATTCTGCCATTTTCAACAATATGGCTGGACCTTGATGCTAAGTGAAATAAATCAGATAAAGATCAATACTGCATGCTATTATTACATGTAGAATCTTAAAAAAACCAAACTCATAGAAATAGTAGACAAGTGGTTGCCAGGGGCTGGGAACTGGGGGCTGGGGGAAATAGGTAAAGTTAGGCAAAAGTACACAAACTTTCAGCTATAAAAATGTTGGCTATGTAGATAAGACAGTATTATATAATCAAAATTTGCTAAGAGAGTAGAATTTAAGTGTTGTCACTAAAAAAAAAAAAAGATAAATAGGTGATGGAAGAGTTAATTAACTAGATGAGAGGAATCCTCACAAAATAAATATTATATCAAATTACTATGAGGTGCACTTTGTCAAGTATACCTCAAGAAAGCTGAAAAAAATAAACTTGATGAACAGCTGAATCAGATTGCTCACATAATTCAATCATGTTGTCAAAGACACAAGCAGTTCCCTCTCAATTCTTTGCAAGTTTTGCAAATGGGAAAAATGAATGAGTTTCACAGAAATGATCAAGGCTTTAGATACAGAGAATACATGTATTATGCTTACTTTATTTTTCTGGGCTCCAAAATCACTGCAGACGGTGACTGCAGCCGTGAAATTAAGATGCTTACTCCTTGGAAGGAGTTATGACCAACCTAGATAGCATATTCAAAAGCAGAGACATTACTTTGGCAACAAAGGTTTGTCTAGTCAAGGCTATGGTTTTTCCAGTGGTCATGTATGGATGTGAGAGTTGGACTATAAGGAAAGCTGAGTGCTGAAGAATTGATGCTTCTGAACTGTGGTGTTGGAGAAGACTCTTGAGTGTCCCTTGGACAGCAAGGAGATCCAACCAGTCCATTCTAAAGGAGATCAGTCCTGGTGTTCATTGGAAGGACTGATGCTGAAGCTGAAACTCCAGTACTTTGGCCACCTGATGCGAAGAGCTGACTCATTGGAAAAGACCCTGATGCTGGGAGGGACTGGGGGCAGGAGGAGAAGGGGAAGACAGAGGATGAGATGATTGGATGGCATCATCTATCAATGGACATGGGTTTGGGTGAACTCCGGGAGTTGGTGATGGAGAGGGAGGCCTGGTGTGCTGTGGTTCATGGGGTTGCAAAGAATCAGACATAACTGAGCAACTGAACTGACTGAAGTGATGCTTATTTAGTGCTAATAATGCCCCAAATCAAGGAAAGATTTAAAAGTAGACTCAAGCTAATGCTTATCTATGACATCATCAACTCTTCCTGTCTAACCATTTTATTTTAGGTCTTGTTTTGTTTTGAAAAATGTTTCACATGTACTTAAGGATGTATATTCTTTCATTGTTGGGCAGAGGATCTGTTTGTGTGCCTATTAGATCATGCATATGAATTATGTTGTTTAAGTGTTCTCTATCTTTACTGAGTTTTCTGATGCTTGACCACCAAGTAACTAAGAAAAATGTACTGAAATCTGCTAGTGAATATATTACACTTGTAAATTTCTCCCTGTAGTCTTATCAATTTTGCTTTATGCATTTTGAGGCTATTTTAGATTTACTAAGTAATCTTAACTTCCCTGGTGGCTCAGACGGTAAAGCATTGGCCTACAATGTGGGAGACCTGGGTTCGATCCCTGGGTTGGGAAGATCCCCTGGAGAAGGAAATGGCAACCCATTCCAGTACTCTTGCCTAGGGAATCCCATGGACAGAGGAGCCTGGTAGGCTACAGTCCATGTGGTCGCAAAGAGTTGGACACGACTGAGCGACTTCACTTCAAGTGTAAGTTGAAAAAAGAAATGTTAAATGAATATAACAGAATGGGAGAAAATATTTGCAAATGATGTGACTGATGAGAAATTATCCCAACTATACAAACGGCTCATGCAGCTCAATATCAGGAAAAACAACCCAGTAAAAACAATAGGCAAAAGATTTAAATAAACAGTTCTCCAAAGAAGACATACAGATGGCCAAAACACACATGAAAAGATGCTCAACGTTGCTAATTATTATAGAAATGCAAGCCAAAACTACAGTGATGTATCACGTCACACCAGTCAGAATGGCCATCATCAAAAAGTTTACAAGCAATAAATACTGGAGATGGTATAGAGAAAAAGGAAACCTCCCACACTATTGGTGAGAATGTAATTGGTACAGCCACTATGGAGAATAGTACAAAGGTTCCTTAAAAAAACTAAAAATATGATACCATATGTTTATGATCTAGCAATTCCCCTCCAGGGCATATATTCAGAGAAAATCATAATTTGAAAAGATACACGCACCCCATTGTTCATCGCAGGACTATTTACAGTAGCTAGGCCATGGAGGCAACCTAAATGTCCAGTGACAGATAAATGGATAGGAAGATGTGGTATACATTAATATTAGTTCAGTTCAGTTCAGTCGTGTCCGACTCTTGGGGACCCCATGAATCGCAGCACACCAGGCCTCCCTGTCCACCACCAACTCCCGAAGTTCACTCAGACTCACGTTCATTGAGCCCGTGATGCCATCCAGCCATCTCATCCTCGGTCGTCCCCTTCTCCTCCTGTCCCCAATCCCTCCCAGCATCAGAGTCTTCTCTAATGAGTCAACTCTTCGCATGAGGTGGCCAAAGTACTGGAGTTTCAGCTTTAGCATCATTCCTTCCAAAGAAATCCCAGGGTTGATCTCCTTCAGAATGGACTGGTTGGATCTCCTTGCAGTCCAAGGGACTCTCAAGAGTCTTCTCCAACACCACAGTTCAAAAGCATCGATTCTTCGGCGCTCAGCTTTCTTCACAGTCCAACTTTCACATCCATACATGACCACAGGAAAAACCATAGCCTTGACTAGGCGGACCTTAGTCGGCAAAGTAATGTCTCTGCTTTTGAATATACTATCCAGGTTGGTCATAACTTTTCTTCCAAGGAGTAAGCGTCTTTTAATTTCATGGCTGCAGTCACCATCTGCAGTGATTTTGGAGCCCAAAAAAATAAAGTCTGACACTGTTTCCACTGTTTCCCCATCTATTTCCCATGAAGTGATGGGACCGGATGCCATGATCTTCGTTTTCTGAATGTTGAGCTTTAAGCCAACTTTTTCGCTCTCCTCCTTCACTTTCATCAAGAGGCTTTTTAGCTCCTCCTCACTTTCTGCCATAAGGGTGGTGTCATCAGCATATCTGAGGTTATTGATATTTCTCCCGGCAATCTTGATTCCAGCTTGTGTTTCTTCCAGTCCAGCGTTTCTCATGATGTACTCTGCATATAAGTTAAATAAGCAGGGAGACAATATACAGCCTTGACGTACTCCTTTTCCTATTTGGAACCAGTCTGTTGTTCCATGTCCAGTTCTAACTGTTGCTTCCTGACCTGCATACAGATTTCTCAAGAGGCAGGTTAGGTGGTCTGGTATTCCCATCTCTTTCAGAATTTTCCACAGTTTATTGTGATCCACACAGTCAAAGGCTTTGGCATAGTCAATAAAGCAGAAATAGATGTTTTTCTGGAACTCTCTTGCTTTTTCCATGATCCAGCGGATGTTGGCAATTTGATCTCTGGTTCCTCTGCCTTTTCTAAAACCAGCTTGAACATCAGGGAGTTCATGGTTCACGTATTGCTGAAGCCTGGCTTGGAGAATTTTGAGCATTACTTTACTAGCGTGTGAGATGAGTGCCATTGTGCGGTAGTTTGAGCATTCTTTGGCATTGCCTTTCTTTGGGATTGGTATGAAAACGGACCTTTTCCACCCTGTGGCCACTGCTGAGTTTTCCACATTTGCTGGCATATTGAGTGCAGCACTTTCACAGCATCATCTTTCAGGATTTGAAACAGCTCAACTGGAATTCCATCACCTCCACTAGCTTTGTTCGTAGTGATGCTTTCTAAGGCCCACTTGACTTCACATTCTAGGATGTCTGTCTCTAGATTCGTGATCACATCATCATGATTATCTGGGTCATGAAGATCTTTTTTGTACAGTTCTTCCATGTATTCTTGCCACCTCTTCTTAATATCTTCCGCTCCTGTTAGGGCCATACCATTTCTTTCCTTTATTGAGCCCATCTTTGCATGAAATGTTCCCCTGGTATCTCTAATTTTCTGAAGAGATCTCTAGTCTTTCCCATTCTGTTGTTTTCCTCTTTTTCTTTGCATTGATAGCTGAAGAAGGCTTTCTTATCTCACCTTGCTATTCTTTGGATCTCTGAATTCAGATGCTTATATCTTTCCTTTTCTCCTTTTCTTTTCATTTCCCTTATTTTCACAGCTATTTGTAAGGCCTCCCCAGACAGCCATTTTGCTTTTTTTGCATTTCTTTTCCATGGGGATGGTCTTGATCCATTAATATTATTACTCAGCCATAAAAAGAATTAAATAATGCCATGTGGACCTAACGATTATCATACTAAGTGAAGTCAGAGAAAGACAAAATATCATATGAAATCACTTACGTGCTGTGCTTAGTCGCTCAGTTGTGTCAGACTCTGTGTCCCCATGCACTGTAGCGTGCCAGCCTCCTCTGTCCATGGGGATTCTCCAGGCAAGAATGTTGGAGTGAATTGCCATGCCCTCCTCCAGGGGACCTTCTCAACCCAAGGATCAGAGCCAACTCTCCCACAGTACCATTGGATTCTTTACTGTCTGAGCCAGCAGAGAAGCTCAAGGAAACTAGAGTGGGTAGCATATCCCTTTCTCCAGGGACCTTCTCGATCCAGGGACTGAACCAGAGTCTCCTGCATTGCAGGTAGATTTTTACCAGCTGAGCTACCAAGGAAGCCTGATATCACTTATATGTGGAATCTAAAAAGATGATGCAAATGAAATTATTTATAAAACAGAAAAAAACTCACAGACTTTGAAAACAAACTTAATGGTCACTGAAGGGGAAAGGGGAGGTGATGTAAATTAGGAGTTTGGGGTTAACATATGCACACTACTATGTATAAAATATAGAAGCAACAAAGACCTGCCATATAGCACAGGGAATTCTACCCAATATTCTATAATAACCTAAATGGAAAAAAGAATCTGAAAAATAATAGATGTATGTATATGTATAACTGAATCACTTTGCTGTACTCCTGAAACTAGCACAACATTGTAAATCAACTATACTCGAATATAAAATAAAAATTAAAACAACGAAAAAGAATGTAAACATTTTGAAATTAATCAGGATTATGGTGTCAGTTAGTTCAGAATAATTTTAGTTCAGAAATAACTTTATTCCATGTTACCTAACATAACGTGACATGTAAATTGCTCCAAATTCTGCCTTGGCACATGTATCAATCCCTCATTTGAATTTAGTTAAATAACAGGAAAATTTAACATTTATATTTTAACAATTTCTTTACTATCTCACTCCTAACCTGCTACTGATCCCTGGTTCTTCATTTAGTTGAGTTTAATGAAATGTTTATTTGCAACAAAACAGTGTTTGACATATTGAAGATTTATATTATCCTGTGGAAGAAAGTTGCAAGTTCAGTAGAAGCTGAGACAAAAGTTACTCTGCTAAGTGGAGTGAGATCTCAAGAAGTATAAGACCTGAGAATAGAGGATCAAAGCTAGGAAGTTTGAGTCCAGAAAGAGAAAGGGAGAGATAAGAGAGATCTAGGATAGGAGCAGATCCCAAAGGACTTTCTCAGGGAATGTGCTATGAACCCAGTGTGGCACTTCTCATGTTCCTCGAGGGTCTTTGGTGAAATCTCTGTGTCGTTGCGCTTCCCAGGTGGCTCAATAGTAAAGAATCTGCCTGACAATGGAGGAGATACAACTTGAGTTCGATCGCTGGGTCAGGAAGATCCCCTGGAGAAGGCAATGGCTACCCACTCCAGTATTCTTGCCTGAAGAATTCCAGGGACATAGGAGCCTGCTGGGCTACAGTTCACGGGGCCACAAAGAGTCAGACACCATTGTGCGTGCACACATGTGGATGCACACACAGGTCATTGATGATTTGGCTTGGAGGAGCTGGAGCCATAGGACAAGGAACAAATATAATGTTTTGTAAAAAAAAAATATTGAAACTTTGTTATTAGAAAATCAATGTCTCTAGGCTTGCACTCCAGAGAAGGCAATGGCACCCCATTCCAGTACTCTTGCCTGGAAAATCCCATGGATGGAGGATCCTGGTAGGCTGAGGTCCACGGTGTAGCTAAGAGTTGGACATGACTGAGCGACTTCACTTTCACTTTTCACTTTCATGAGCTGGAGAAGGAAATGGCAACCCACTCCAATGTTCGTGCCTGAAGAATCCCAGGGATGGGGAGCCTGGTGGGCTGCCGTCTATGGAGTCGCACAGAGTCGGACACGACTGAAGTGACTTAACAGCAGCAGCAACAGCATGCTCTCACTCTGTCTATCGAATCTAATCCCTTGATTCTATTTGTCACTTCCACTCTATAGTATAAGGGATTTGATTTAGGTCATACCTGAATGATCTAGTGGTTTTCCCTACTTTTTTCAACTTGAGTCTGAATTTGGCAATAAGGAGCAAAAAGGAAAAATGGTTGTCTGAGGACACCTTACAAACAGCTATGAAAAGAAGAAAAACAAAAGGTAAAGGAGAAAAGGAAAGATATACCCATTTGAATTCAGAATTCCAAAGAATAGCCAGGAGAGATAAGAAAGACTTCCTTAGTGGTCAAGGCAAAGAAATAGAAGAAAACAATAGAATGGGAAAGACTAGAGATCTCTTCGGAGAAGGCAATGGCACCCTACTCCAGGACTCTTGCCTGGAAAATCCCATGGATGGAAGAGCCTGGTAGGCTGCAGTCCATGAGGTCGCTAAGTCAGACATGACTGAGCGACTTCACTTTCACTTTTCACTTTCATGCATTGGAGAAGAAAATGGCAACCCACTCCAGTGTTCTTGCCTGGAGAATCCCAGGGATGGGGAAGCCTGGTGGGAGGCCGTCTATGGGATCGCACAGAGTCGGACACGACTGAAGCAACTTAGCAGCAGCAGCAGCAGCAGAGATCTCTTTAAGAAAATTAGAAATACTAAGGGAATTTTTCATGCGAAGATGGGTACTATAAAGGACAGAAATGGCATGGACCTAACAGAAGCAGAAGATATAAAGAAGAGGTGGCAAGAATACACAGAAGAACTATACAGAAAAGATCTTCATGACCCAGATAATCATGATGGTGTGATCACTCACCTAGAGCCAGACATCCTGGAATGTGAAGTCAAGTGGGCCTTAGCAAGCATCACTACGAAAAAAGCTAGAGGAGGTGATGGAATTCCAGTTGAGCTATTCCAAATTATAAAAGATGATGCTGCGAAAGTGTTGCACTCAATATGCCAGCAAATTTGGAAAATGCAGCAGTGGCCATAGGACTGGAAAAAGCCAGTTTTCATTCCAAGCCCAAAGAAAGGCAATGCCAAAAAATGCTCCTTGGAAGAAAAGCTATGACTAACCTAGACAGCTTATTAAAAAGCAGAGACATTACCTTGCTGACAAAGGAAGGTAACCATCTAGTCAAAGCTATGGTTTTTCCAGTAGTCATGTATGGATTTGAGAGTTGGACTATAAAGAAAGCTGAGTGCTTTTGAACTGTGGTGTTGGAGAAGACTCTTGAGAGTCCCCTGGACTGCAAGGAGATCCAACCAGTCCATCCTAAAGGAAATCAGTCCTGAATATCTACTGGAAGGCCTGATGCTGAAGCTGAAACTCCAATATTTTGGCCACCTGATGCAAAGAACTGACTTATTTGAAAAGACCTTGATGCTGGGAAAGAGTGAAGGTGGGAGGAGAAGGGGATGACAGAGGATAGATGGTTGGATGGCATCACCGATTCAATGGACATGAGTCTGAGTGAACTCCGGGAGTTGGTGATGGACAGGGAGGCCTGGCGTTCTACAATCCATGGGGTTGCAAAGAGTCAGACACGATTGAGTGACTGGACTGAACTGACCTGACCTGACCTGATGCTCTCACTAAATAAAAGTAAATATTTAAAGACTATTAATTTGAGGGGGCACCTGGTCACCCCGCCCACTCCCACCTGGAGCACTAATAACTCTGGCAAAGGAACCTTGTCAGGCAGTGGCTATCAGCAGAGTGGGGATTCACCCAGCCAATGATTTCTTTGACTGACACCACCTCCTGTGTGGTGAGAATAATTCTGAACCTGAAGAGGGGAAACAGCTATAAGCCTTAGTTCTGCTACTTATTAAGGTTTAAATTAATATAACTGGGTCTAAATTAGACTCATTGGTCCCCATCTGTGAAATGTGAATAATCAAACCTTTCCAGTCTCTTCATAGGTCAATTTCAAGGATCAAATAAGAAAACAAAAGGGAAAATATTTTGTAGACTACACAGATGTTTGGGTTAATGAACCCCACAGAAAGCCCTGAATAATCACAAGCATGCTTGGCCTGAATTGAAGCTCCCAGGTTCAGCATAAACTGATGATACAGAAGAGTATTAATCACTTGTTAAATGCCCAAATGACCAGAATACAATAAAACACCACCACCATCACCACACACAAACACACACACACACACACACACACACACACACACACACACCCCAAATGAACGAAGCCAAGAGATTAGGCATATTGTTTTCACAGTCAGTATCAAAGTTGACGCACCTGCTGTGCTGCTGTGTTTAGTCAGTCAGTCGTTTTTTGACTCTTTGTGACCCTTTGGACTGTAGGCCACCAGACTCCTCCCTCCATGGGATTTTTGAGGCAAGAATGCTGGAGTGGGTTGCCAATTCCTTTTCCAGGGGATTTTCCTGACCCAGGGATCGAATCCACATTTCCTGTGTCTCCTTCATTGGAGGCAGATTCTTTACCCACTGAGCCCTTGAGGAAGTATGGCAACAAACAGTTTGCTGCTGCTGCTGCTGCTGCTAAGTCGCTTCAGTTGTGTCTGACTCTGTGCGACCCCATAGACGGCAGCCCACCAGGCTCTCCCGTCGCTGGGATTCTCCAGGCAAGAACACTGGAGTGGGTTGTCACTTCTTTCTCCAATGCATGAAAGTGAAAACAGTTTAGTATTTTCTTATTGACTCAATTTGGTTCCTGAGAATAGAATGGGGAAAAAAGTTAGGATTCAATAAAGTGTTTAGCTGGAAGTTCATTGGGTAATAGTCTCTTTCCCATAATTCTGAGAATTCTGGAAGTTACTTTGAACATTTTGAATGGTAAGTGCTCCAGTGAATACCTTCTGGGTTTATTGCATGTTTAAGGTGGAAAAGCTCTGAATTTGGTATCCCAAGAGGTCCTTAGTTTCGTTGCATCCCAGTACTTACAGACCCAATGTAATCTCCTTTGATTTTNAATATGTCTTAAAATAAAAGGAAAAGTCAGTATGCATTATCATACCAACTATATTTTTGAGAGTTATAAGCTCTGTGTACTGTCTTCTAAGTCATGGTAGGTAACAGCTTTAATAAATGTTGTATCACTGTATATAGTAGTTTTATATATCTTAAGCCTCTAATGTATTTCTTTGCTATTGTCTATTACCAAGTCCATGTTATATATTCTAGGAGTTATTTTTATAGGTATTTCTCACCTGTTTCTTTATTAGTTAAATTATGAGAGCAGCAAAACACAAACTCTATACTTACTTATGTCAGTATAGGGGTATTTTATACTCACATAAAGAAGAAAATTATGTTTCTGGTCATTTTCCTGGGCACTGATTCAGGAACACTGGCTATCCTCCTTTTAAGGCTCTACCATTTCATAAGTATAATGGTTTCTGGTGAAATGACGAGTGGGAAGTAATAATGGGCTATGCTAAAGGGACACCCATACTTCCATTCATATTCCTTTGGCTAGAACTCAGTAATGTGATTGCCCATCCACAGGATCATACTTAAAAACAAAGGAAGCAGAGAAATGCAGTTTTTCTATTTATGAGAAAGTGTTTGGTCAATCATTAGCTTATCTTTCTCTAAATACACTCATGTTAAGTTCTAGATACTTGAGATAAGTTTTGTCCTGATGGCAAAATCATCTAGAAAGCAATTTCTATAAAAGTAGAAATCATACCTGATTTTTACATAATTTCATCCCTAGCATTATCATGTGCTATAAACTATGGTAAAAATCATTTATTTAATGATTACCCAGTAGGTAGTTGGATATGGACATTTTTTATAATGGTCATTAGTGAAGAACCTTTAAGTGTCTATTGAAATAACTGCTTGAGAGGAAAGGGATAGTAGTACAAGGCTTTGTAAAAATTAAAAGGATCATGGGATGAAAGACATCATTAAAAGTATGACATTAAATATATCACTGATATGGAATTAAGGATTTACCTAGGTGATGAAAGATGTTAATAAACAGAGGAGGGAAATGAACAGGAAATATTCTTAAAAGAAACTGGAAGTCTACTCCCATTTAGATTTCTGAGTATATACCAATGATTATTCATATTTATGATATTTGTTCATATTGTCATTGCTTTATACATTTTCTTTCAATACAATAACATCTTCAGAAGTCATGACAATCATTTTAAAAATATCATCCCATCATAATGCTTGTTTTAGATCTCTGTATACACTGTGTATTTGAGGAGTACCTTTGGCTGACTGAGAATTTTTAAAACCCTCCTTAAAATGAAAACAAAAAAATGAATGCAAAGATGAAATTCACATCAGCATAAACACTTAAAGAAAGCATTATTTTGATAGTCATTAGTAATATCAATATATTTTGAAAAAATTTAAGTATTAAAAAATGCAAAAACTGCATTGCACAACGTGAACTTAACAATTTTCCTACACTCTAAAGTTCAGGAAATAAGTCTCACTGAAAAGCAAAATCACCTACATAGTGTGCCACAAGCAATACAGTGAACAAGGATACTGTTATACACAGATTGAAAATGAGTCCCCTTATTAATGGGAGACAAAGTAGGCATTTCACAGCTTTGGGGATTTTTGTTATATCGAGAGTCTAGTATTACATTTTTGTCATATATATTTTAGTGCATCGTGGTAGCAAACACATTATTTTATAAAGCAAATTCTCTAGAAGACTTGAGGTGAGGTGAAATGAAAAATGTACCTGAAGTTCATAGTGTCTGCCATGTAATTAGTTCCCTTTCTGCTGGCATAGTAGGATGTGAAATTATGGTCACTACACCTGCTGAATCAGCCTTTTCTAGTCCAGTCTTAGTATTATTACTACTAATCCTTTTGTCTTTCCTTAGCTATTCAGAGTCCCATGAGGCTTCTCAATCAAGGGTCTCAATAAAAGCCTGAGCAGCTCCATATGGCTGTGCAGTAGTGAATGTAGAAAGGGTTATTGGTCAGAATATTCAGGAAAGGAAGACTAATAGAGTTTGTACTTTCAAAGGCTATAATTTCAGTTATAATTGGAAGAAACTACAAAAGTGAGCCTGTTTCCAGTGATATAATGTACTCTGTTTTTGAAGTTTACTCTAAAATAGTAGAAAAATATCATTCACTATTGGAGGGAAAAGAAAACAAAACACCATAAATCATCTTGACTTTATTTGCATCTTAATATCAAGATCTTACCAGCAACTAAAATCAAGTTCTTAATATAGATGCTTCAAAAATCAAAACCAAAAAT
The DNA here is from genome assembly GCA_006410675.1 of Oreotragus oreotragus. NCBI lineage: Eukaryota > Metazoa > Chordata > Mammalia > Artiodactyla > Bovidae > Oreotragus > Oreotragus oreotragus. Next base: position 60,797 of record SJYX01007103.1, on the reverse strand, counting down.
TGTTCTAAGTGTTTAGGAAAAATTTTTGTAGCACCATGGCCAGGAAAAAGTCACTAGCTGTTAAATATAACAGCTATGGGTTTGAATTTTGAGACTTATTTGCTATGTGAACTTGAACAAAACAGTTGCTATTTATATTTTTACCTTTCTCACCTGAAAAATAGAGTGTAGTAAATACAGTATTTTTAATTATTAAAATAATATGATCTATATAAAATTTTCACATATTCTATTAAGTGTATTATAGTTGTTCAACATAAGCAACTGTACTTTTTTGGATATTTTTAAAGTTCAATAGAGACTAGAATGTATTCAGTAAATTTTACATGCCATCAAATGATTTTTTCAACTTTATGGAAAGGAACTGTTTCTTGCCAGAGTCTTTGCTCCTCAGTTCAGTTCAGTTCAGTTTCTCAGTTGTGTCTGACTCTTTGCAACCCCATGAATCGCAACACGCCAGGCCTCCCAATTCATCACCATCTCCCGGAGTTCATTCAAACTCACGTCCATCGAGTCTGTGATGCCATCCAACCATCTCAACCTCTGTTGTCCCTTCTCCTCCTGCTCCCAATCCCTCCCAGCATCAGAGACTTTTCCAAGGAGTCAACTCTTCTCATGAGGTGGCCAAAGTACTGGAGTTTCAGCTTTAGCATCATTCCTTCCAAAGAAATCCCAGGGCTGATCTCCTTCAGAATGGACTGGTTGGATCTCCTTGCAGTCCAAGGGACTCTCAAGAGTCTTCTCCAACATCACAGTTCAAAAGCATCAATTCTTCGGCGCTCAGCCTTCTTCACAGTCCAACTCTCACAACCATACATGACCACAGGAAAAACCATTGCCTTGACTAGACGGATCTTAATCGGCAAAGTAATGTCTCTGCTTTTGAATATGCTATCTAGGTTGGTCATAACTTTTCTTCCAAGGAATAAGCATCTTCTAATACCACTATTAGGTTGGTGCAAATGTAATTTTGGTTTTGAACTGTGAATTTTAAATTATGTGCTCAGTTGCCCAGTTGTGTCCAGTTCTTTGCAACAACATGGACTGTGCACAGGAGGCTCCTCTGTTCATGGGATTTTCCAGGCAAGAATACTGGAGTGGGTTGCCATTTCCTCTTCCAGGGATCTTCCTGGCCCAGGGATCAAACCTGCGTCTCCTGCGTGGCCAGGTGGACTCTCTACTACTACGCCACATGGGAAGCCCTTAAATCATTATAACTAGGCTCAAACACATCTTTATTAATCAAAATAGGAACCATTATAATCAACAGGTTTTTGCAATTAAGAAATAAGTTTATTCCTATAACATAAAAATCCATACTTTGAAATTCAACAAACTCTTAGAAAGCATTTTCTGCCTCCTGCTGGTTTTGGAAAGCGTTTTCCTGGCAAAAAGTTGTCGAAATGCTTGAATAGAGAGATCAGGTAAGATGGCAGATAAGGCAAAATTTCATAGCCTAAGTTATTCAATTTCTGAAGTGTTAGTTGTGTGATGTGCAATCAGGCACTGTCATAGAGAAGAATTGGGCCCTTTCTGTTGACCAATGCCAGCTGCAGAATTGCAGTTTTTGGTGCATCTCATCAATTTGCTGAGCATATTTCTCAGATATAATGGCTTCACCAGGATTCAGAAGCCATAGTGGATCAGACTGGCAGCAGAGCACCAAACAGTGACCGTGACCTTTTATGTGATGCAAGTTTGGCTAAATGCTTTGGAGCTTCTTAGTCCAGCCACTGAGCTGGTCATTGCTGGTTGTCACATAAAATCCACTTTTCTTCACACATCACAATCCAATCTAGAAATGATTCATTGTTGTGTAGAATAAGAGAGGATGACACTTCAAAATAATGATTTTTTTGATTTGCGGTCAGCTCATGTGGCATCCAGAGGAGGAAATGGCAACCCACTCCAGTACTCTTGCCTGGAGAATCCCAGGGATGGGGGAGCCTGGTGGGCTGCCGTCTCTGGGGTCGCAGAGAGTCGGACACATGCCCTTTCTGTTGACCAATGCCAGCTGCAGAATTGCAGTTTTTGGTGCATCTCATCAATTTGCTGAGCATATTTCTCAGATATAATGGCTTCACCAGGATTCAGAAGCCATAGTGGATCAGACTGGCAGCAGAGCACCAAACAGTGACCGTGACCTTTTATGTGATGCAAGTTTGGCTAAATGCTTTGGAGCTTCTTAGTCCAGCCACTGAGCTGGTCATTGCTGGTTGTCACATAAAATCCACTTTTCTTCACACATCACAATCCAATCTAGAAATGATTCATTGTTGTGTAGAATAAGAGAGGATGACACTTCAAAATAATGATTTTTTTGATTTGCGGTCAGCTCATGTGGCATCCAGAGGAGGAAATGGCAACCCACTCCAGTACTCTTGCCTGGAGAATCCCAGGGATGGGGGAGCCTGGTGGGCTGCCGTCTCTGGGGTCGCAGAGAGTCGGACACAACTGGAGCAACTTAGCAGCAGCAGCAGCAGCAGCAGCATGTGGCATCCACTTATCGAGCTTTCTCACCTTTCCAATTTGCTTCAAATGCTGAATGACAATAGAATGGTGGATGCTGAGTTCTTTGGTGCTTCTTGTGTGGTTGTAAGAGGATCAGCTTTGATGATCCTCTCAAATGGCTGGCAACTGTACTCCTCACCTTCAAGACTCTCATTTCCTTTGCAAAACTTCTTGAACCACCACTACACTATACATTTGTCAACAATTCCTGGGCCAACTGCATTGCTGATATTGTGAGTTGTCTCTGCTGCTTTACAACTCATTTTGAACTTGAATAAGAAAATCACCTGAATTTGCTTTTTGTCTAATATCAGTTCTATAGTCTAAATATAAAATAAACAGCAAGTAATGTTATTTAAAAAAAATAAAAGTGAGAAATGCACATTAAAATGATGGAAAACATAACCACATTTATTTAAGAATGTATTCCAATATCAAGCGGCAAAGTTCAACAATGTAAAACCACAATTACTTTTTGCACCAACCTGAATACTAAAATCCAACCCACCCTTTAAGACCTCCCTCCACATCATCTCCTCTGGCAGACTTTTTCGACCTCCCTTGTGTTACATCCTTCCCTGTGGAGCTTAGACTCACCTAACAGGTTGTTCTTGACTTTGTTTCAGAACTTATCTTATTATACATTTATGATGTGTTTACATATCAGTCTCTTCCTTCCTCCAGACCCAGACTATAACCTTGAAGACACTATATCATTTTTCCTGTTATTATGATTATCATCTCTGTATCTACTCCCTAACTCAGTCCCTGGCCCACAGGAAATACTCAGTAAGTGTTAAATAACAATGCCTAGTGTACCTTTCATTCGTGGTTTCCACTGAAGGCCGAAAGAAAAAAAAGGCAAAGGGCAAAAAAAGCTTCTTGAATGCCCACTTGAACTACAGAAAAGCCACAGCGATGGCCACTTCTCAGCAGGTAAGAGGAGAAGGCCCATTAATCACAGAAGGAGCACCACTTGTAAACATTATTCACACCTAAATCTGTAAGCCATAGCCCTCTGCACCAGTTCACATTACTCTAGAATGAAGGAGATCAGTAGACCTCTGTGATAGGAAATTTCTTTCAAAAGATCCACTGCCCTGCTTCACAACAGGACTCCATGTGGGATGACTTTCTATGCTGCTTTCTCAAGGGCCTGGTTTAATCTGGTTTTAAAATAACCACTACAGAGAGGGCTCCATTAACTCCCTATGATGGCTGTCTCCTGGATTAGTAGACTTCCAGGGATCTCTTGTACAAATAAACAGCTTGTGACACTGGAGCAGGGCTGGCCTGCTTTGGTGGTTCTCCGTGTGCAGCTTAACTGAAACATAGCTAGACTTGGAACATGTTTATATAAGCTAACTAATCCTACTAGATCATCATGACCTGCAATTACCCTGCTCTTCCCAGCCTGCACTCAACTTGTGCCAAATGAGGCAGCGGTTTCACAATGAAAGAGCTTCCATTAAAGAGACAGGTCGGACCCCTGCATGACTTTCCTTTCACTCCAGTGTCCAAGTCTCCTTGTGTCTAGCACTCCTAAGGAAACAACATTAGGACACCCACCTCTACAAGACTGTTCTATTGAACTTAAAAGAAAGTTTCTCTTTGTTATTAGTTGGATCAGACTTAGAAACTCTGAGTTGGAGCTTATTCTCGTCTTCTGGTGGCAGCCATTTTGCTTAAACAGGATCTTATGGTTTCTCTCCACTTGTAATAACTCTAGTTACTAACTAGTTCACTTGCTGCTGCTGCTGCTGCTAAGTCGCTCAGTCATGTCCGACTCTGTGCGACCCCAGAGATGGCAGCCCACCAGGCTCCCCTGTCCCTGGGATTCTCAAGGCAAGAACACTGGAGTGGGTTGCCATTTCCTTCTCCAATGCGTGAAAGTGAAAGTGAAGTCACTCAGTCATGTCCGGCCCTCAGTGACCCCATGGACTGCAGCCTACCAGGCTTCTCCGTCCATGGGATTTTCCAGGCAAGAGTACTTATATACCTATTAATGAAATGATATTCCTACAGGCTTGCACAGCCATACTTTCAATATTCTATGTTTGGAATATAATGGCACCTCAATCATCAGTTCAGTTCAGTTCAGTTCAGTCGCTCAGTCGTGTCCGACTCTTGGCGACCCCATGAATCGCAGCATGCCAGGCCTCCCTGTCCATCACCAACTCCCGGAGTTCACTCAGATTCAAGTTCATTGAGTCAGTGACACCATCCAGCCTTCTCATCCTCTGTCGTCCCCTTCTCCTCCTGCCCCCAATCCCTCCCAGCATCAGAGTCTTTTCCAATGAGTCAACTCTTCGCAGGAGGTGGCCAAAATACTGGAGTTTCAGCTTTAGCATCATTCCTTCCAAAGAAATCCCAGGGCTGATCTCCTTCAGAATGGACTAGTTGGATCTCCTTGCATTCCAAGGGACTCTCAAGAGTCTTCTCCAACACCACAGTTCAAAAGCATCAATCATTCAGCGCTCAGCCTTCTTCACGGTCCAACTCTCACATCCATACATGACCATTGGAAAAACCATAGTATATTTTCTCTCAAATATCTCCTTTAAATTTTTAAATAGCCTAAAGATTCTAGGAAGGTATGAATCCATGTGTTTCTAATTCATTTACACTCATACCATTAAAATCTATACGTAAGAGTTAGCTGATGTTCAAGAAACCAGTTCAACCTTTAAATAATCTTTGTAAATCCTTTCTTCTTAACAACAGGAAGATGTGTTTGCCAAAAGAAAATGAACTAAAACACTAGAAAATCTGGGTTTGATTCAAAACTAACTCAGGCAGTTTAAAAGGGCTATAAACTTGGTGAGTGAAAGGAGTTTAGCTTCCATATACTACATATCCATATCCCATGTTGATACTTGGTGTGTGTACCCTTAGCTCACATGTGCTGATGCCTTGTGTTAACATTTGGAAAGTCAGAGTCACTTGGCAGGTTGGGTTAGAACAGGGTGCTAATGAGGTCAAGACGCCAGGCCCAGTTTTCCTGAGGATAGGGTGCCGTTTCTCTTTAGCCAAACACTTGCCACTAATGAGCTCCTTGGCTTTGAGCTACTCTGATTCAGTCTAATTTAATAAGTTTACTGAGGTCTACAAAGCATCGGCGCTGTGCTTAGCACTGGGGCTACTCCCAGGACTGTGATGTGGTCCCTACCCTAAAGGAGCTCACGGTCCATCAGGAGAAAGAAGTCAGCATACCAGGGCAGCAGTGTAATACAGGGAAGAGATAGGAGGCTCTTTGGGGGCCAAGGGAGGCTCCATGGGAGGGGCTTTCTTCATCTTTTGAGGCTTAGTAAAAGCATTAAACTCTTCTATGTAGAGTTCCCCTCTATGTAGAGTTTCCTAAGGATGCTTAGGAAATTTTGGTGAATAGATGGTAGAGATAATACAATATTATAGACAGAGTTTGGAAAAAAAGAACATACCAGACAAAGGAATAAGGGAAGGGGAATTGGAAGGGCCAATAGATGGAAGAATAGCTGAGGATAAGGCTGGGGAGGTAGAAAAATAGGGCATGGCTCTTGAAGATTTTACATACCCTGCAGAAAAGCTCAGATTTCATTTTGTAGTCTATGGGGAGTTATTACAGATTTTAAGAAGAATTTGACCTATGGTTTAGCAAGATCAACTTGGTAGGCTCCCTGGATGGGAAAGAAATGAGTCTGGAGGCAGTAGAACCAATCTGGAAGCTGCTATCACTCTCTAGGAAGAAGCGAAGGATGATCTGGACTTCAGCTGTGGTGGAGAAGATGACAAGGAGAGGGTTGATGCAAGAGAAGACTAGAAGGCAAAGTCAAAGAGATGCAGAATGATTGGGTGAGGGGTGAGGAAAGGAACATGTCCTGCATGATCCCAGATGTCTCCTTTGGGAGATGAGGTGGCTAATGGTGTCACCAGTCAGTGTGAGCAATGGAAGATGTCCAGGATTGAATAGGGGGAAAATATAAGTTCAATTTCAAAAGTAATTAGTTTCAGCTGTTGATGGACATTTGTGGGGAAAATGTGGATTGTTCAAAAAGAAATGAGGTTTTCTTCAGGAGTTTGGGGAACTGAAATATAGATATAAGATGAGATGGAGATGGAGATAAATATCTAGGTAGAGAGGCAGATGGTGGCTGCAGCCATGAAATTAAAAGACACTTACTCCTTGGAAGAAAAGTTATGACCAACCTAGATAGTATATTCAAAAGCAGAGACATTACTTTGCCGACTAAGGTCCATCTAGTCAAGGCTATGGTTTTTTCAGCAGTCATGTATGGATGTGAGAGTTGGACCGTGAAGAAGACTGAGTGCTGAAGAATTGATGCTTTTGAACTGTGGTGTTGGAGAAGACTCTTGAGAGTCCCTTGGAATGCAAGGAGATCCAACCAGTCCATCCTGAAGGAGATCAGCCCTGGGATTTCTTTGGAAGGAATGATGCTAAAGCCGAAACTCCAGTATTTTGGCCACCTCCTGCGAAGAGTTGACTCATTGGAAAAGACTCTGATGCTGGGAGGGATTGGGGGCAGGAGGAGAAGGGGACGACAGAGGATGAGATGGCTGGATGGCATCATGGACTCGATGGACGTGAATCTGAGTGAACTCCGGGAGTTGGTGATGGACAGGGAGGCCTAGCATGCTGCAATTCATGGGGTCGCAAAGAGTCAGACATGACTGAGCAATTGAACTGAAGTGAACTGAGAGAGGCTGAGAGTGAGAAAGAATAGGAATGAAATAGGAACACACTCAAAGACTCTAATATATGAGCTATGGACAGAGAGAATTGATCCACAAGAATTCTTAGAATATTCAAGATGTGGTGGTGTCAGGGGCAGAAAAGGAGAAGGGAGGTAGAGGCCATTTGTATCAAATGCCCCAGGAAGACCAGGAAGGAATGGATGGAGACAAGCCCACTGAATTTGCTGTTGGGAAATCACCAATGACTTTAACAGAAAAGGTATCAGAAGCAAAGTCCCATTTTCGGAGGAAAGTGTGACTAGATGTGAGGAGTGAACCATGCCTATTGTTGGGCATCTTGAGGACTCTAGAGAGGAGAGGATGAGGTAAAAGTTGGCAGGCCATGCTCCCTTCCTGTAGAACAGGCAAGATTTAGGAAGCCTGAGAGGCTGAAGGTAAAAAGCTTTGGGGGAAGGAAGGATCGTATACAATGTCTCCAAGGAGACAAGGATATGCACAAGGCAGTGGCTGGCCTCAACAGGAAGGAGCCCTGAAACCTCAGCCTCAACGAGAAAGTTCTTTCTTAGCTTTGAGAGTCAAGTATTTGCAACGTTTTCACACTGAAACATTTTATTCCGTTATTCATCTAAAAGTCTTCCTATGTCCCCACTTTGAAGACATTCTTAAACTTTGTTTTTAGATATGAGACCAAATCTTGGTGAAATGACGTAGAATTCGGAGGCATGTAAAATTACAGGTGTAGTGAGATGAGGTTGCTGGAGTCCCACGTCGGTCACTGCTATATTTCCTGGCTTCTTGGGGCTTTGTTCCTTTACCTTTGCACAACCTACACAGCAGGGCTCCAGGAAGGTCAAATGAGACCAGCTCTGTGAACGCTCTTGCTAAACTAGTGCAAGACAATGTTAGCAGCTGCATCCAGTTTCCTGGCACCCGAGACTGTCTTGTTCTGTTTGACTTCCAGGGCCCCCTTGTTTTCAGTGAGGTAACACAGGCATATAAAGCCCTTACATGTTGCTTGGCATGGGTAGGTACACAGTAAAAGTTAACAGTGATCGGACTTTCTGCCACCTCCCCCCACCTCCATTGCCCTAGGAGGCCCCAACTGGTCATCCAGATCCTGTATGGCCTCCTGTGGTGTCCGTTTTACACCTATTCTGAAGCATGTCACCGTCCCTAGAATGAAGGCTCACTGGTCTTCTGTCACATTCCCTCATACCTACCCCTTCTTAGCAGCTATTACAGTGAAGCCCATCCATTGAGCTAGGTCTCACTATAGCTGTGGTGTCTGGTAATATTTTAAATAATTACTCCTCCCAAGATTATTCACAGTTTAGTATGGCATGAATCTGTAGCTGAGATATAAGCCCTCTACACACACACACACACACACACACACACACACACATGCTACAGATTTGACTTTGAGCTTATTGATTACCTGGGCAAAAGGAAAAATAAGACAACTCAATTCTGTAGTGAGAATTGTAACTGCTCACCAGTGTCTATTTCTTTCTAAAAATGATGCTTCACATTTTCCTTATAGTTAACCCAGCCATGAGATTAACTTCTGACCAATGGGATATAACTAGAATTGATAGGTACAACTCACAAAGGCAAGGCAAAGCAAAGGCAAAGCACTCGCTCAGTCGTGTCCAACTCTTTGCAGCTCAGTGGACTGTAGCCCACCAGGCTCCTCCGTCCATGGGATTCTCCAGGCAAGAGTACTGGAGTGGGTTGCCATTTCCTTCTCCAGGAGATCTTCCCAGCCCAGGGATCGAACCCGGGTGTCCTGCATTGTGGGCAGATGCTTTACCATCTGAGCCACCAGGGAAGCTCACACAACTCACAAGTCATACTCTTTAGCATAATAGACATGATGGGATGCAGATGTGGTAGGGAGCTGAGGCAGTTGTTTGGAATCCAGGATTTAGGATGCATTTAGGATGTGCATTTAGGGTGGTCGGGTGTCCTGCATTGTGGGCAGATGCTTTACCATCTGAGCCACCAGGGAAGCTCACACAACTCACAAGTCATACTCTTTAGCATAATAGACATGATGGGATGCAGATGTGGTAGGGAGCTGAGGCAGTTGTTTGGAATCCAGGATTTAGGATGCATTTAGGATGTGCATTTAGGGTGGCAGAATGTCTGTACTAGCCCTGGACTGCTGATCTTTGGGCTATCACTTTGGAGAAAATAATGCAACTCTGGATTTTTTGTTTCACCAGATTAGACTGTACCCTACTAATATACAAATTGGTATCTAGATGTAGAGTCCTGCAGTAAACATAGAAACCCTAAAACAGATGCTAATGCCTTAATGGTCAAGCAACAGATACTGAGGACAAAGAATTTGAAATCTGTTGTTGTTCAGTCACTAAGTTGTGTCTGACTCTCTGTGACCCAATGGACTGCAGCATGCCAGGCTTCCCTGTCCTTCACTATCTCCCAGAGTTTGTTCAAATTATGTCCATTGAGTGGTGATGCCATCCAACCATCTCATCCTCTGTCGTCCCCTTCTCCTCCCACCTCCTGCTTTCTCTCTTTCCCAGCACCAGGGTCTTTTCCAATGAGTTGGCTCTTTGCATCAGGTGGCCAAAGTATTGGAGCTTCAGCTTCAGATCAGACTTTCCAATGAATATTCAGGATGAATTTCCTTTAGGATTGATTGGTTTTATCTCCTTGCAGTCCAAGAGACTCTCAACAGTCTTCAGCACCACAATTCAAAAGGATCAATTCTTTGGTGCTCATCCTTCTTTATGGTCCAACTCTGACATCCCTACATGACTACTGGAAAAAACATGGCTTTGACTATATGGACCTTTGTTGGCAAAGTGATTTCTGTTTTTTAATACTCTGTGTGGGTTTGTTACAGCTTTCCTCCCAAGAAACAAGTGTCTTTCAAGTTCATGACTGCAATCACCATCTCCAGTGATTTTGGAGCCCAAGAAAAAGTCTGTCAATGTTTCTACTTTTTTCCCCATCTATTTGCCATGAAGTGATGGGACCAGATACTACAGTCTTAGTTTTCTGAATGTTGAGTTTTAAGCCAGCTTTTTCACTCTCTTCTTTCACCCTCATCAAGAGTTCTTTAGTTTCTCTTCACTTTCTGCCACTAGAGTGGTATCATCTGCATATCTGAGATTGTTGATATTTCTCCTGGCAATCTTGATTCAAGCTTGTGATTCATCCCACCAGGCACTTTGCATGATGTACTCTGCAAATAAGTTAAATAAGCAGGGTGACAATATACAGCCTTGATGTATTCCTTTACCAGTTTTGAACCAGTCCCTTGTTCCATGTTTGGTTCTAACATTGCTTCTTGACCTGCATACAGGTTTCTCAGGAGACAGGTAAGGTGATCTGGTATTCCTATCTTTAAGAATTTTTCATGGTTTGTTGAGGCCCATGCAATCAAAGGCTTTAGCCTAGTCAATGAAGCAGAAATAGATATTTTTCTAGAATTCCCTTGCTTTCTCTATGATTCAGTGAATGTTGGCAATTTGATCTCTGGTTCCTCTGCCTTTTCTAAATCCAACTTGTACATCTGGAAGTTCTTGGTTCAGGTACTGCTGAAACCTAGCTTGAAGGATTTGAGCATAACCTTGCTAGCATGTTAAATGAGTGCAATTGCATGGTAGTTTAAATATTCTTTGGCATTTCTCTTCTTCAGGATTGGAATGAAAACTGACCTTTTCCAGTCCTGTGGCCACTGCCGAGTTTTCCAAATTTGCTGACATATTGAGTGCAGCACTTGAACAGCATTGTCTTTTAGGATTTGAAATATCTCAGCTGGAATTCCATCTCCTCCACTAGTTTTGTTCATAGTAACACTTCCTAAGGCCCACTTGACTTCACACTCCAGGATGTCTGGCTCTAGGTGAGTGGCCACACCATTTTGGCTATCCAGGTCATTAACACATTTTTTGTATAGTTCTTCTGTGTTTTCTTGCCACTTCTTCTTAATCTCTTATACTTCTGTTAGGTCCTCACCATTTCTGTCCTTTATCTGCCCATCCTTGCATGAAATATGCCCTTAATATCTCCAATTTTCTTGAAGAGATCTCTAGTCTTTTCCATTCTATTGTTTTCATCTTGTTCTTTGCATTGTTCACTTAAGCCCTGCTTATCTCCCCTTGCTCTTCTCTGGAATGCTGCATTCAGTCGGGTATATCTTTCTCTTTCTCCCTTGCCTTTTGCTTCTCTTCTTTTCTCAGCTATTTGTAACAGGTCCTCAGACAACCACATTGCCTTTTCACATTTCTTTTTCTTGGGGATTGTTTGGCCACTGCTTCCTGTACAATGTTACAGACCTCCATCCACAGTTTTTCAGGCACTCTGTCCACCAGATCTAATCCCTTGAAATCTGTCAGCTCTTGACTTTTGTCATACCATGGTAAACATTTGGTAAAACTACCACCAGTAGCAGATACTTAATTATTGGCAATCTTAGTAAAGGCTTAAAGACAGGTTAAATCTCTTGTTAGTCTTACAAGAGATTTCTTTTCTGGGAAGTTCTCTACTGCCTGCAGGCTGCAGTCTAAATTGAATGAAAGTCTGGTGATTCAAAGGTTTGAAAAATAATGCATCAAATACACTGAGAGATGAGACTTTAATGCCAAGCCTTCCTCAGAGCCTGATACTGAGTGTTCCCTACTAAACAATGGGGCCACTCCCATGGTAAAGACTAAGGATATTGGCATCTCACTCAAAGCTATTGTTTCAGATGGTCCTAGGGAGTCTCCAGCAATATGAGAGAGAGGTATATTGAGTACAGAGACCAGAAAATGAAAGAATAGAATCTTTTGGCTTAAGAGTTATGGATAGACAAGATCTTTGGCAGTAGTTATTGGTATCTGGAACTGACAAGAAGCAAGTAGACCATAAGTCTGTTGAGTTTTAAGGGAATTGTATTGAACAAGCCTGATCTGAAAAAGATGGTGGCCATCTCAAGCCTGACCTGCAACAGATGGTGGCCATCTGAAGCTTAAAGTAATTCTCAATCTCCTAAACCTTCACCAGCAGACACCAGGCTATGCCCACTTTATAAGTGGCTGTGAAGGATAAAGGCAAGAAAACCTCACATAGGACCAGAAGAGTTGCTCCCAGCATCCCAGCCTAGCCGAAGGGCCCTGCACTCCCAGGGCACAGAATCTGCGATTTCCATCTGGTGGGGTGTGATGGTTGCGATGGATGAGTAGCTGCTGTGTGTTCATCATTTTTCACTTTTCTGAATGGGAGTTGTTATTGTGGTTATCCACAATAAAATGGTCATAAAGCTTTGTTTATTGTGGTATTTGGGGGGGGAGGTGGGGTTAAAGATAACTTCTCTTGTAGTTTCTAGGTCACCAGATTACAGAGCAAGAGCTAGACTTGATAGAGAGGATGGTACATTGTGCAGAGATTCTGAACTTGAAGCCTGAGGGAGAATGTTTTGTTTGGGAAAGGAAGGGTGTGCATGGATATTTGGATAGCCAGAGGAGCCAATTTTGGCAGATACTGAGTTTGTCCATCATATGTATGCCTCTTTCTTCTTTTATAGTCCAGCTTTTCTTATCCTCCCTCAAAAACAGGCATGGCTATGAGACTAATTTCTGACCAGTGAAAGAAATTAGTGAGCAGAAATACTGTAAACCATTTCTGGTTCCTTGCACTTTGTCCTTTGGGACAATCAATGTGAACCCAAATATAGAAGCTGTGTGTCAGCAATGGCAGAGATTCCCACCAGCTCTAGATCATCTATGTCTGGACTTTCACACAGAAAAATAACAAGCATCCAATCTGTTTAAAAGCCACTGGTTTGGGGTATCTTTGTCAAGGCTGCTTAGGCTAACATACTCTACCTACTAGGAAGGAGAAAGTCTGCCAGTTTCATGAGAAAAGTCTTTTTGTTTATCCTGGATCTCAACCCCAAAGACAATTTTTTGAGTGTAGCTGTACATGGAGTGTCCGATGGATAGTATCCTTGGCAACACTTTACCAAAATAAAAAAAATCACAAGCAATGTGCACATGATATGCACGTCTTCCACTCTCTTACATTTTTTAAATGTCAAAACCATAAGCATAACTTTAAAGAGAAGCTCAATGAAAGTAGTTAAGGAGATCAAACAGTACAAACCAATATGTATAAAATTAATAAGGTACGAGGATAGATTGCACAACAAGAGAATACAGCAAATAGTTTACAATGACTTTAGAGCATAATCTATAACAATTTGTATCACTACGTTACTGCCGCTGCTGCTGCTAAGTTGCTTCAGTCGTGTCTGACTCTGTGTGACTCCATAGACGGCAGCCACCAGGCTCCCCCAAACAGTGCAAATTTAATTGTGGTTTTTGCATTGTTGAAATTTGCAATTTGATATTATAATATATTCTTAAATAAATATGTTATATGTCATTTTAATGTACATTTCTTGCTTTCCTTTTGGCTAATGACTTATTACTTGCTGTTTATTTTTCATTTATTTTAGACTATGGAAATTGCTGTTGTTCAGTCCCTCAGGAGTGTCTTGACTCTTTGCGACCCCAAGGACTGCAGCACGCCAAATTTCCCTATCCTTCACCATTTCCCAGAGCTTGCTCAAACTTATGTCCATTGAGTTGGTGATGTCATCCAACCATCTCATCCTCTGTCATCCCCATCTCCTCCTGCCTTCTCTCTTTCCCAGCATCAAGGTCTTTTCCAATGAGTTGGCTCTTCACATAAGGTGGCCAAAGTATTAGAGCTTCAGCTTCAGCATCAGTCCTTCCAATGAACATTCAGAATTGATTTCCCTGCAGATTGATTGATTTGATCTCCTTGTAGTCCAAGGAACTTTCAAGAGTCTTCTCCAACACCACAGTTTGAAAGTATCAGTTCTTTGGGGCTCAACCTTCTTCACAGTCCAACTCTCACATTCATACATGACTAGTGGAAAACCCATAGCTTTGGCTATATGGACCTTTGTTGGCAAAGTAATGTCTCTGCTTTTTAATACCCTGTCTAGATTTGTCATAGCTTTTCTTCCAAAGAACAAGTGTCTCTCAATTTCATGGCTGCAGTCGCCATCTGCAATGATTTTGAAGCCCAAGAAAATAAAGTCTTCCACTGTTTCCATTGTTTCCCCATCTATTTGCCATGAAGTGAAATAATGTTACACAAAGAGTAAATTTGAGCAATTTCCTATGTGAGTTCAAAATAGGTCAAAAAGCAGCAGAGACAACTCACAACATCAACAATGCATTTGCCCCAAGAGCTGCTAATAAACATACAGCACAGCAATGGTTCAAGAAGTTTTGCAAAGGAGACGAGAGACTTGAAGATGAGAAGTGTAATGACCACCCATTGAAAGTTGACAATGACCAGTTGAGAGCAATGATTGATCTCTTACAACTACACAAGAAGTTGCCAAAGAACTGAGTGTCCTCCATTCTACAGTCCTTTGGCATTTGAAGCAAACTGGAAAGGTGAAAAAGCTCATAAGTGGGTGCCTCATGGGCTCTGTGTGTGCATGCTAAGTAGCTTTAGCTGTCCAACTCTTTGAGACCCTATGGACTGTAGCCCTCTAGGCTCTTCTGTCCATGGGATTCTTCAGACACAAATACTAAAGTGGGTTGCCATGCCCTCCTCCAGGGGATCTTCCTAACCCAGGGGATTAAACTAGTGCCTCATATCTCCTCTATTGGCAGGCAGGTTCTTTACCACTAGCGCCACCTGGAAAGCCTCTCTGGGGGGGTGGGGGGAGGAGTCTTTGGAAGTGTCATCTTTTATTCTAGCAACAACAATGAAGCATTTCTCAATTGGTTTGTCATGTGTGATGAAAAGTGGATTTTAAATGACTATCAGTGATGATCAGCTCAGTGATTGGATCCAGAAGAAGCTCCAAAGCACTTCCCAAAGCTAAACTTGTACCAAAAATAGGTCATGGTCACTGTTTGGTGATCTGCTGCCAGTTAGATCCACTATAGCTTTCTGAATCCCAGTGAAACCATTACATCTGAGAAGTATGCTTAGCAAATAGATGAGATGCACTAAAAATTGCAATATCTGCAGCTGGAATTGGTCAACCGAAAGGGCCCAGTTCTTCTGCACAACAACTCCTAACTGCACGTTGTACAACCAACACTTCAAAAGTTGAAAGAAATGAGCTATGGAGTTTTGCCTCATCCACCATATTTACCTGACCTCTAACCACCTGACCACCTCTTCTTCAAGCATCTCAACAACTTTTTACAGGGAAAATGCTTCTACATCCAGCAGGAGGCAGAAAATGTTTTCCAAGTTTGTCAAATCCTAAAGTGTGGATTTTTATGCTATAGGAATAAATGAAATTATTTGTTGGCAAAAATGTGTTGATTGCAATGGTTCCTATTTTGATTAATAAAGATGTGTTTGAGCCTAGTTATAATGATTTAAAATTCACTATCTGAAACCACAATTACTTTTGCACCAACTCAATACATACTGGAGACTATATATTGTAAATCAACTACACTTCAGTTTTAAAAAAAGGATACAAAAAATAGAGCATCCACCAGAGTATTTCAAATATGGAGTCTTGTGGCAGTGGAGGGGGAGGGACTTGATTCTAGGATAGAACTCAAAATCTTCAAGAGTAGCAGAGTATACAGAACGCCTCCCAACTTAAGTTGCATAAACTTCCCCAGGAAACTCCAGCATTGGCAGTGTGTATATGATAGCNTCTGTGTGACTCCATAGACGGCAGCCACCAGGCTCCCCCAAACAGTGCAAATTTAATTGTGGTTTTTGCATTGTTGAAATTTGCAATTTGATATTATAATATATTCTTAAATAAATATGTTATATGTCATTTTAATGTACATTTCTTGCTTTCCTTTTGGCTAATGACTTATTACTTGCTGTTTATTTTTCATTTATTTTAGACTAAGGAAATTGCTGTTGTTCAGTCCCTCAGGAGTGTCTTGACTCTTTGCGACCCCAAGGACTGCAGCACGCCAAATTTCCCTATCCTTCACCATTTCCCAGAGCTTGCTCAAACTTATGTCCATTGAGTTGGTGATGTCATCCAACCATCTCATCCTCTGTCATCCCCATCTCCTCCTGCCTTCTCTCTCTCCCAGCATCAAGGTCTTTTCCAATGAGTTGGCTCTTCACATAAGGTGGCCAAAGTATTAGAGCTTCAGCTTCAGCATCAGTCCTTCCAATGAACATTCAGAATTGATTTCCCTGCAGATTGATTGATTTGATCTCCTTGTAGTCCAAGGAACTTTCAAGAGTCTTCTCCAACACCACAGTTTGAAAGTATCAGTTCTTTGGGGCTCAACCTTCTTCACAGTCCAACTCTCACATTCATACATGACTAGTGGAAAACCCATAGCTTTGGCTATATGGACCTTTGTTGGCAAAGTAATGTCTCTGCTTTTTAATACCCTGTCTAGATTTGTCATAGCTTTTCTTCCAAAGAACAAGTGTCTCTCAATTTCATGGCTGCAGTCGCCATCTGCAATGATTTTGAAGCCCAAGAAAATAAAGTCTTCCACTGTTTCCATTGTTTCCCCATCTATTTGCCATGAAGTGAAATAATGTTACACAAAGAGTAAATTTGAGCAATTTCCTATGTGAGTTCAAAATAGGTCAAAAAGCAGCAGAGACAACTCACAACATCAACAATGCATTTGCCCCAAGAGCTGCTAATAAACATACAGCACAGCAATGGTTCAAGAAGTTTTGCAAAGGAGACGAGAGACTTGAAGATGAGAAGTGTAATGACCACCCATTGAAAGTTGACAATGACCAGTTGAGAGCAATGATTGATCTCTTACAACTACACAAGAAGTTGCCAAAGAACTGAGTGTCCTCCATTCTACAGTCCTTTGGCATTTGAAGCAAACTGGAAAGGTGAAAAAGCTCATAAGTGGGTGCCTCATGGGCTCTGTGTGTGCATGCTAAGTAGCTTTAGCTGTCCAACTCTTTGAGACCCTATGGACTGTAGCCCTCTAGGCTCTTCTGTCCATGGGATTCTTCAGACACAAATACTAAAGTGGGTTGCCATGCCCTCCTCCAGGGGATCTTCCTAACCCAGGGGATTAAACTAGTGCCTCATATCTCCTCTATTGGCAGGCAGGTTCTTTACCACTAGCGCCACCTGGAAAGCCTCTCTGGGGGGGTGGGGGGAGGAGTCTTTGGAAGTGTCATCTTTTATTCTAGCAACAACAATGAAGCATTTCTCAATTGGTTTGTCATGTGTGATGAAAAGTGGATTTTAAATGACTATCAGTGATGATCAGCTCAGTGATTGGATCCAGAAGAAGCTCCAAAGCACTTCCCAAAGCTAAACTTGTACCAAAAATAGGTCATGGTCACTGTTTGGTGATCTGCTGCCAGTTAGATCCACTATAGCTTTCTGAATCCCAGTGAAACCATTACATCTGAGAAGTATGCTTAGCAAATAGATGAGATGCACTAAAAATTGCAATGCCTGCAGCTGGAATTGGTCAACCGAAAGGGCCCAGTTCTTCTGCACAACAACTCCTAACTGCACGTTGTACAACCAACACTTCAAAAGTTGAAAGAAATGAGCTATGGAGTTTTGCCTCATCCACCATATTTACCTGACCTCTAACCACCTGACCACCTCTTCTTCAAGCATCTCAACAACTTTTTACAGGGAAAATGCTTCTACATCCAGCAGGAGGCAGAAAATGTTTTCCAAGTTTGTCAAATCCTAAAGTGTGGATTTTTATGCTATAGGAATAAATGAAATTATTTGTTGGCAAAAATGTGTTGATTGCAATGGTTCCTATTTTGATTAATAAAGATGTGTTTGAGCCTAGTTATAATGATTTAAAATTCACTATCTGAAACCACAATTACTTTTGCACCAACTCAATACATACTGGAGACTATATATTGTAAATCAACTACACTTCAGTTTTAAAAAAAGGATACAAAAAATAGAGCATCCACCAGAGTATTTCAAATATGGAGTCTTGTGGCAGTGGAGGGGGAGGGACTTGATTCTAGGATAGAACTCAAAATCTTCAAGAGTAGCAGAGTATACAGAACGCCTCCCAACTTAAGTTGCATAAACTTCCCCAGGAAACTCCAGCATTGGCAGTGTGTATATGATAGCACTTTGGAGGCCTGTGATGTGAACAGGAGGGTTAACACATTCTATCAGGAAACCTGAGAAGCACAGCTAGTGTTCTCCAGTGTCCTATATCTTCCCTGTCCTTGCTTGAAAGAGTTCTGCTGCATTGGAAGTCAGCAGCTGGCTCAGGATGGGCACAGGTACAAAACCTGTCTTTGACTTTGGACTTCTTACTACCCAGAGTCATCATGCCACTCTGTGGGTCTAAAAACAGCAAAAGATGTGGACCCCATGTTTCCACCATCTTTTCAAAATAAATCTCAGAATCCAGAACACAAAGAGCTCACCTTTGAAGCACTGGTCTTTGGCACAGGGCCACCCAAAGAAACTTTCAAAAGCCAGATTTAATCTATCTGATTGTTTTATAGAATTGCTGGCTTCTAAGCTGCATTATTTCAACATCAGTTAAGAAAAATATTTGAGACACTCTGGGTAGACTTCTGTTTATGAGCCCATGTGAGCCTCTAGTTCTGTACCATCACAGGACACAGCTAATTCAGACCTGGACTATTTTCATAACAAATGTTCTATGACACCTGCTTGATGCATAGACAACCTTCTACAATATTCATATGGATTTTCAACTAGCCAAACAGTGGCCTTCTGGGTATCAGGACATATAGGCGTCCTCTCTGTGGTTATTTGGTTTTATACGATTTGACATTGACAAATGACACTGACTCTGGATTCAGCATAACATCAACCCACGTTTTTAATTGCATATTTAGTATCTGACCATTAACTTCTGTGGGCTGTCAGAAACTTTGGGAGGTTAAAGCAAATGATTTGAGGATAAATCTTCTGGAGTAGCAGAATATACACAGTGTTTCCCAACCTGGTATCTAGATGTCTTCAGTAAACTCTAGCCATGACAACAAGAGTTCTGAAGGCATGTGTTTTATGTTACTTTGGAGGTCTGTGGAGTACATGAGGGACTGGTATTCTATCAGGAAATCAGAGAAAGCTCATGATCACTGCCAAGAAAGCCCTTTGTTTCCTATTTGTTACACAGTGTAAATGCACCAAAACACTTCTCAGTTCGTGTTAAGTGAAAAAAAATCTGCTTACAAAACTACATACCTAACATTTCTGTGTTTATGAGGGGAGGGGTAGTGAGGGGTGTTTATAATTTGGAGTGTGAAAGTGAGGATAATTTTTATTTTCTTCTTAGTGAATGTTTGTATTCTTGAAAGAATGACATCTTATTTATATATTGACAAAAAAAACACTTTAAGAAATATGCCTCTCCAACTTGCCAGAATTTTATAACAGACAGATTGGGTTGGCATTACCTAAATCCAGTGCTCTGGCCAGTTTTAGCACCTTTAGAAGCATGACAATCAGATGTTATGTCCTTCTTGATATGAGGCAATAGCACACAGCATCTACCCAAGAAATAATCTTTGTCACCCATCCTTGCTTTTTACCCCCAACCCCTGACACAAACACACACACACACACACACACACACACACTAACTTTGAACAATTCAAGACACAAGATCTAATTGCCAGTTTATAGGAAATACAGGAGTTAGAGAAACAAGCTACAAGACATTACCAGGAAGCAATCTACCAAATTCAGAATCATGTGGGTATTTTACATGATGAAGGATCTGTTTTCTTTAACAGAAGGAAAAAAAAAAGGCAGTAAGAAAAAGAATAGTGGTAAAGTTTAAAAGGGGTGATTCCGGATAATGGCATTGAAACATGTATAATATCATATAACCAGTCCAGGTTCGATGCATGATACTGGATGTTTGGGGCTGGTGCACCGAGACGACCCAGAGGGATGGTACAGGGAGGGAGGAGAGAGGGGGGTTCAGGATGGGGAACACGTGTATACCTGTGGTGGATTCATGTTGATGTATGGCAAAACCAATACAATATTATAAAGTAATTAACCTCCAATTAAAATAAATAAATTTATATTTTTAAAAATTAAAAAAAATAAAATAAAAGGGGTTTATGAAAGTTAATGATGAAATGCAACCTGTGGAACTTGTTTAGCACCTAATCCCAATAAACCAACTATATAAAGATCTTTTTTAGGAATTGGGGAAATATGAATATCAAATGGAAATTGGATCTCTATTAATAAATTAATGTGAAATGTTGATTGAGAAAGAAAAAAATGCCAAGAAAAATAACTGCCAACCTAGAATTGAGTAGCTAATGAAACTGTTCTTTGAGAGGAAAGGTGAAATAAAGGTATTTTCAGGCTAACAACCATCCTCTCCACAAATACATCACCACATTAATGTGAAAGTTAAGAGCTTGAGAGGATTAAATATTATCTCCCTTAAATCCCTAGTGGTTCAGACAATAAAAAACCCACCTGCAATGCAAGAGACCCAGGTTTGATCCCTGGATAGGGAAGATTCCCTGAAAAAATGAATGGCTACCCATGCCAGTATTCTTACCTGGAAAATTCCTTGGACAGAGGAGCCTGGAGGGCTACAGTCTATAGGGTTGCAAAGAGTCAAACACAACTGAGCAACTAACAGTTTCACTTTCCCTTTATATCAATTGAAACTGTGATATTATTTCTATTCTGTTACAATTCATACAAAGGGATTAGATTCAAGTTTTGCAGCAGCTATCACTAACTATTGTACTAAAGTACAGAAAATATGTTCCTCACACTGATGACTATTGTCCAAATCACCAAAGGGAAACAGCATAAACAGATATGAAAATAAAATGATAAATAAAAGCTGAAACAGACTCATGCCATTTTCCTCAAAATGAATATAATTTTAGTTAATATATCAATATGCCTGAATTCTATTTTTTTCCTCAGTCAAATTTTTGCACTAAGGGATACAAACCTGCCTTTGACAGAATGCTAACTCAGACTTCAGTTTCCTCAACCTGTTTGCCATAGATAGGCAGGGATCCTGGGGAAGCAGCTAGTAGGTCAGGCCCACAATGGCAAAGCTTTTAGTGTTGTTCAATGATGTATCCCAAGAATATAGAGTTGAGATCGGCACATAGTCAGTGCTCTGTATTTTGGGGTTGAATTTTTAAATGTGCACCATAAATTTTTAAATTTGCACCACTGAATGCAAATGTGTATTCAAATGTGTACCACTGAATGTGCACCAATGGTGCCCCATTAATGTGCACCATTGAATTTTTAAATGTGCACATATTAAAAGAGAGACCATGAAAGCTAGCCTGGGGCTTCCAGCCCTCACTTAGCGAAGGAGATACTGGAGGAGAAACCACTGAGAGTTCTGTGCTTCTGTGCACAGGCCTATCCTGGAAAGCCCTTAGAATAAGATATATGGGCACATGGTGGGAAGAAAAGATATAAAAATGAAGGCTTTGTGTATTAATCGACTTGCTGAATAAACAATCTAGGCTGCCATACAGTATCTTATTCTTCCTTCTGGAGTTGAGGTCAAGGAGTACAGGAGAAATTTCTTAACTTGTTCCACTTTCAAGATTCCTTTTCAGGAGATAGAGGTTCACGATCAGTGAGTAGAGTGGTAAGATTCCTGCTTTGCTGGAAACATGGAGATCTGGAGCAACTAGTTTAAATAATGAGTGTGTTATAAGTTGGGTGGATAGCCCAAATGGAAACACCTATCTCCTTCCTACAAAAATCTATGTCCTAGCCAGTATTATACCCATGGTGACAGAAGTAGGACTTAGTTACACATGTGTTTTGATTAATATCATATGCACATTCGACCTGCATCTGCAGACTCTTAGTGTACATCTGTAGTCCATCCAAGCCCATTTATTTATATTGAGATCTGCAGATTTCATAGGGAAATCCACAGATATGTAGATCTCTTCTTAAAGAGCACCATCATACCCAATAAATTCGACTTGGGAAGTTTGACATGAAAACTCCTATGGGCTTAGGAGAAGGTCTGATTCTGGGTACAACTCAGTGTCCCAACAGTCTCGTTTTCAGCTTATCCTTGATATTTTCGCAATTTTAAGGTTCTCCCAATTTTCAAAACATTTCAAAGATGTTGGAAAGCAACCAATGTGAACTTGTTAAACATAAACACTCTTCCCTATTGATGTAAAAGTTTTGGTATTAACATCATGGCCATAACAATGGCTGTAAATGCCATTAATTTTCATATGTATTTAATAGCTCAGTTTGTACTAATTTAAAGGGGTAAAGGCTCTTTATAGGCTGGCACAACCCAACTAATCCTTCTACCTTGATTCTCCCAAGCTGTGCCAAAAGGAATTTTCATTTTAATGGGTGTGACACGAAATGATGAGGGAAGTGCCCTTCTGCAGTTCTTGGAATGTTTTTGTCATTAAGTTTCCATGAATGTCTTGATTGTACCATCATGTTAATAGTCTGCTCTGAATTAGGAGGAAATTTTATTTCATAACACTTGTCACCAAAGACAAGCACATCTCACCATCCATCCATAACATGTATAAACATATGAAAAATCAAATCCAGGTGTACTGTTAAACCTGAGATCCTCAGATGGAACAGGTTAGACTGGTAGAAGGAAGTTTTATAGGCTTTTGATATTCCTACTTTGTAAAGTGTAAATAAAAGTCCGCCATTTGACAATTTTGCAAGTATGGTTAAGCCATTTTTAACAAACAAGAATCAGTTTGGATGAGGGGGAAACAAGTCCCATCAGATATCGAGACACAATATAAGGCTATGGTAATTAAATGTGTGTAAGTGCTCAGGGACAAAAAGATAAACCAGTTAAGTGGAGAACTCAGAAGTAAATTTAAAAAATTACAATTTGAGAAAATGAATGTTATGTAAACAATGTTTCCAAAAGAAGTGGATAATCAGAAAATTAAAACCATACATGGATATAACTACCTCCAATAATTCTTTACTGTACACTCAGGTGATATTCAAAGATAATAAAAATGTGTTCATTAGAAGTGATATCAGGAGCACCAAAAACAATGGCAGAAAAATGGGACCAATATAGATTCTTTTGATTGATGACCTACATTTGGAGGCTGAGAGCCTTCTGAGTATCCTATGACAGTAAAAAGCATGTAGTATA
The DNA here is from genome assembly GCA_006410675.1 of Oreotragus oreotragus. Classification (NCBI taxonomy): domain Eukaryota; kingdom Metazoa; phylum Chordata; class Mammalia; order Artiodactyla; family Bovidae; genus Oreotragus; species Oreotragus oreotragus. The sequence goes on along the minus strand of SJYX01007103.1, from coordinate 37,461 downwards.
TCATTCAAACTGTGACACCCTGGAAAACAAAAGAGGCCTTATTACTAATTATCATGAGAGAACATATAATTCTGGACCTTCCTGGGAAATGCAGGATATATAGTCATCAAATTCATGCTCATATATATTCCAAGGACTTCATATTAATTCTAATGTTCTTGGGAGCACTTATAATTTCCAAAGTTGCCCCCAGGGATCTAGATGTAATTGGATGAGTCTGTACTTTCTGTTTTGGCCCAGAGAATGTAGAAGTATTTGTTCCAGAATCACATGATTCTTTTCTTTCTCTCCATACTCCTCTATCTTTTAAGTTCTTTTAGTTTGGGGTTCTGATACACAGGTAGCTGCAACTGGAGTGCATTTCCTAGGTAGGAAGATGAACTCTTGGTATCTTTGTTCAGTTCAGTTCAGTTCAGTTCAGTCGCTCAGTCGTGTCTGACTCTGTGACCCCATGAACCACAGCACGCCAGGCCTNATCAAGAGGCTTTTTAGTTCCTCTTCACTTGAGTGATGTCATCTGCATATCTGAGGTGATTGATATTTCTCCCGGCAATCTTGATTCCAGTTTGTGCTTCTTCCAGCCCAGCATTTCTCATGACGTACTCTGCATATAAGTTAAATAAGCAGGGTGACAATATACAGCCTTGACGTACTCCTTTTCCTATTTGGAACCAGTCTGTTGTTCCATGTCCAATTCTAACTGTTGCTTCCTGACCTGCATATAGGTTCCTCAAGAGGCAGGTCAGGCGGTCTGGTATTCCCATCTCTTTCAGAGTGTTCCACAGTTTATTGTGATCCACATAGTCAAAAGCTTTGGCATAGTCAATAAAATGGAAATAGATGTTTTTCTGGAACTGTCTTGCTTTTCTTGAACATCTGGAAGTTCACGGTTCATGTATTGCTGATATCTTTGTAGCCTTCCCCCAAAGACTAGAAAGCTAGCATTTTCCAGAACCAAACCTTTTCTTCATGACTTGAGTTGACCTGGCCAAAAATTAGTAACACTAAATTTTCTAAATGTGTTATGTGATTCTATCATTTTCGGACCAAGACATTTCAAAGCTCATAAGATGCCTGGACACATAATGAAGAAGGGAACAGAGCAAGTGGGGAATTAACTTTTCCTGAGCACCCAGGATGTGCCTACACTGGGTTTCTTGCATTCTAAAGATGGTCTCATGTCAATCATCCCAGGAACTCTGTGATAGGTATCCTATACTCATTTTTAAGATGGAAATATTAAGCCTCGAAGATGGTAATTTGCCTAATATCACACAGCTCTGATGAGGCAGCTAAAAGAATATTTATTACCCTGTGCTATCCTACTTCCGTCTGAGTTTCTTCATTTTGTTATTGGCTTCATTCTACTTAATATTCCAAGTGATAATAATGGAAGTCTCCTTTAAGACACAGCTATTGGAGGCACAATCAGTGGAGAGGAAAATGTTAAATCTCCCAGTGCTAGAAAGGCAGAAACACCATGTTGGTCATTTAAAGGAAAGAAACTGCTTAAGGAAAAACTTACAAAATGTAGACCCTGTAGTTTTCTACACTGACACCAAACTTTTCAGTACTGTGGCTTCAGCATATGTTCCGAGTTCTCAGAAATCATCATGTTTCTGCTCACTCCTGAGAGTCTCTGTCACCCTGGTGGTGAGTCCTGTGCTTAAAAAGCCTATGCTCCCCAGTGTCAGATGTGCTATTTACATATGACCACATCAGTTGCTTTGATTCTCAGTTTCCTGTACATCTGGCTGAAGAATGGCCGGATGGAAACTTGGGGTGGGGGAGATGCAGTTGTTCACCAGGCCATAGTACACAGTGGCTGCAGCATGCTGGATTATATACCAGCTTTTTAAACTGTATTCTAAAGACTTCACACAGTAGCACCTCACGGGTGTTGAATCTGGAGTGCCCCTGAGTCAGGCCGAGAACTTCCTGTGTTTTGTTCCTAGTAGTTCATCATCTCTGCTTCTGATAGTCCATCTCCACTTTTGGTCCACATCTCTCTCTCTCTTTCAATCTCTTTCAATTAGACTATATCTATAAGAAATACACTGAACCTAAAACAAATGCCTATGGTTAAAAATTCTAGAAAAGTTTGCACATATTGCACTAGACTTTTTTTTTAAAAAACACAACTCCATTCCCTTGCAGTAAACACTGGAAATTTTAGAAGGAAGCTTGTGAAAACTATTTTGGATGGTATATAGGTTTGATTTTTTGGTGTGGGCATACATATATTTAAATTACAGGATTATCCACTGTGCTCAGAAATTACAATAAACAGGATACTTGACAAGGATCATGGAATCATAGAATTGCATCATTGTTCATTAGGGAAAACAATGACCCTTATGATACTGTGCAGGTACAGAATGACATTATCATTTATTCCAAGTGCAAGCACAAATATGGAACAGACTGACTAATGAGTCAAGATGTCATCCGAATTTCCATGTGTTACATTTACAGTTCAGAATTGTAGCTTTATTGAATGGTGCCAAACCATTCTTACTTTATAATAGCATTAGTGACAGTTTACTTGGATAATCCTATTTGTTTTCATTTATTTTAATGAGGTGGTTTGGGATGGTAACCTGCAGTGGAAAACAGGAACAGGTGATGGCACGATTCGAAATGCTTCTTAAATTGAAAGGTAATTAAAAACTAGACTAAATACTTAGATGCACAGTGGTTATCCAGCACTATGTATTTTACTCTGAAAACAGTGAGGCTAAAGTGCCAATTTTAAGAACCTAGGATTTTATTACCTTTTAAATTTTTCCTGCATGGATGAGTGGATAATAAAGACTAATTTGCTGCATTTTTGTGGCCTGTTTCCACATGTTGTATTTCCCAGTGATGCTTTCTTTATGGAAAAGAGTGTGCTGGGCACAACACATTTTTTTCCATGCAGTGATCATATGTCTATGATTCACTAAATCCTTCAAGATATACACACGGTCGGTGGTGATGCAGATGGCTAACAGGTATGGATATTTGCCAAGCCTTTAGGTGTACCAGCTTATAAAAGAGGTTTCTAACAATGAAAACTTCAATTATGTCACTTAAACCCATCGATCTTTTCCCCTTGCCTAATGCTATAAATTTTTTGGATCTCTTATTTCTATAGCATTTGATGCGTGGAGTGAAAAGCACTCTTCTGATCCTTTAATTTTCCATAGAGACCAAGAATAAGAAAATGGAACATCTGTAAGTCCCTATCAATTAAAAATGAAAAGTCTTTCCACATTCCATCTTATCAAAGGCTAACTCAACTAGTAAGCAGACCTCTCACATATTTCTGGAGCACAGGATAAGAACTCATACTAAACACTGTCTTTTAGGCCCAGGTAGTAAAGAATAACAAGATATTCTCCTCAAAGAGCACCATTCTTAGGTCAGCTCTAGGCAGGCCTTGTAAGACCTAGTTAATGTTCAAGTGAAATAAATGTGAGGTAGAGAAAAGAACCCCTAATTCATTGCAGTCTAGGACCAACGACGTCCCTCGTGGCTCAGACGGTAAAGCGTTCGCCTACAATGCAGGAGACCTGGGTTCAATCCCTGGGTCGGGAAGATCTCCTGGAGAAGGAAATGGCAACCCACTCCAGTATTCTTGCCTGGAAAATCCTATGGATGGAGGAGCCTGGTGGGCTACAGTTCATGGGGTTGCAAAGAGTTGGACACGACTGAGCGACTTCACTCACTCACACACTCAGGACCAGCCCAGAGACAAACTATACCAACAGAGAGAATTTAATATAAAGAAACAAGGAATTATTTACTAGGGACTGAGTTAAGATGCACAAAGGAAACACCAAGTTGTCATGGAAACAGGATACAGTTATCATCTGTAGGGTTGGAGAAGAAAAGGAAGAGATGGAAAATTTTAAAACCAGATGCTTAGAGGAAAGCCCCAAAGCATCCTTCACTCAGATGTCTGAGGCAGGAGCACAGCTTTAAGGGTGCTGGACCTCAGGCCTTGGAGGGTGGGCCCTGTGGAGGTACCTTCCACAGGGAGGTGGCAGCTGGCAGATGATGGTATATCTAAGGGCAATGGAAGGGCCTCTGGGGTTGACTTAGGTGCCTGAGTCAACTAGCTGAGATGTGCCAGCTGAGACAGTGTCTTTGAGGGGCTACTGTGAGACTGGTTCTGCAAGTTTGGGAAACATTGCCAACAATATGAAGTTTTGTGACTGGAACCACCCAGCTGAAGAAGTGTTGCTGGGAGATACAGAAAGGAACAACCAGCAAAACTGGCCTCAGAGGTAACAGGAAGAAAAAGAAACTTTCTCCTCCTCCAGGCCTGCAGCTTCCCTTAGCATTCCCTATGTGGGTGCTCATTGGTGTCTGACTCTTTGCAACCCCAGGGACTGTAGCCTGCCAGGCTCTTCTGTCCATGAGATTTCTCCAGGCAAGAACACTGGAGTGGGTTACCATTTCCTCCTCCAGGGTAGGTAGAACCTAATCAAGAGCTAGCAACAGAGAAATAAATGTGTTTTGAGGAGATCCAGCATCCCACAGCAAATTATAGAAGTAGAAGGATGAGTTTGGTGCTTAGAGACAATAGCTGCTGCTGCTGCTGCTGCTGCTGCTAAGTCACTTCAGTCGTGTCCAGCTCTGTGTGACCCCATAGATGGAAGCCCACCAGGCTCCCCCATCCCTGGGATTCTCCAGGCAAGAACACTGGAGTGGGTTGCCATTTCCTTCTCCAATGAATGAAAGTGAAAAGTGAAAGTGAAGTCACCCAGTCATGTCTGACTTTCAGCAACCCCATGGACTGCAGCCTTCCAGGCTCCTCCATCCATGGGATTTTCCAGGCAAGGGTACTGAAGTGGGGTGCCATCACCTTCTCTGAGAGACAATAGCATCATACGTTAAAAAAAAAAAAAAAAAATTGACCAGAAGTGGAATTCTAAGTGGAATTCTTATGGTGGGTGTTACACTTGACATTGTACTTCTTCATTCACCACCACCCCCCATCACACTTATTGGTAAAACTTGAGTCAAGACTTTTTCCTTCTAACTTTGATGCATTATTTCATCAGAATCAGAGCTCAATCAACTGGAGAAGGTCTTTTATAGAGATTACCAGATAATCCAGATGACTTATACTTCAGAGAGTTGTTTATCACTCTGAGGAAGGATTTTTTTTTAATCCATTTTTATTTAAAACGGAGAAGCAAAGCCTACTTGAGAAATGATTTACCATGGAGGTCTTCTTCATGCGTAGCAGCAGCAGTAAAGCAGCCCTCGTTATAGAATATGAAGTACCTAGAATATGAAGCACCTAGAATATGAAGCACCTGCTTGGGGAGGTACTTCCTGCCATCCTTCCTGAATGTGGGACAGAACCTACAAAGTATGTGGTGTCCCCTTCAAAATCTATAGGCTTCGCTATTGGCCTTCCTGTCTGTGCTGACTTGATTTAAATAACAGAATGAGAAAGCCCACCTGTTTGTCTTACGTTTTTTAAGTTTTATGCTTTAAAGTGTGCAACCTGACCATTTACATAGGTTTTACTTCTGAGGTGCAGAGTGGTCTGCAACTGTCTCCTAATGGGAAAGCAGAACACCAGTTGGGTCTTGCGGGTGTTAGGGACTTTAGCTGCTGAAAATGAATATCTGATTCATGTAAAGAATGATCAGTCAGCTGCCACTTGGTATACAGAGAGCAGCTTGAAAATCCCTGGAGGCCGGCTTATGTAGCAGCCTTCTCACAATAGAAAACACGGAAGCAGTACAGAGTGGTATTGTTTTCCAGTGTTTCTCCTGGAGAAGTTGGTTTGCCATCTGGCAAAAGAAGAGATGTGCAAGTATTCCTAGAAATAACAATTTACCCATGTGCTGGCACTGCCACAATGGAGGAGGCCCCTTTGTGAAGGGCGGGTATCAGTTTCTATCCTGTAAGCCTCCCAGGGCGGGGACTTCCCCAGAAGGACTGGGAAAGAATTACTTAGGTCTCAGTCTATACACCGAACTTGCTTTTGAAGCAAGTTCCTAACAGGAATGTCACAATAGATATTTTAAGTGATGCTTCATTCAGTAAATTAATTGGTATAGAACACTGGGTGAGATTTATTTGCATGAGAAAGGTAACTGGGCATGGAAAATTTCAACCTGAGAATATTTGCAAAGCAGATAAGTAACATCACACACCCCAAAATGAGGCCAGCCCTCTGCTAACAGGACAGTATGACCACTGTTTTATTTACTTTGGGATGGAGGACAATGAGAGATGGTATATGTCACGTCCGATAAAACTCGATTTCCTCTGCAGTAGAGTTGGTCCAAATTGTGTATTTATTCTTGCATAGACACTGGGCTCTCTCCCTTAAGTTGAAGAGTTCAGATTACTAGTCATCCTCAAGAATAAACCTGGGAGAAAGCAGGTTCTAGCATTGAAACAGAGGCCATCTATATTCCTGTTGTCTGGTAAAGCACCTAGAGCAATCACAAAATATCCCAAGTCTCAGGTCGCTGTACAAGGATGGTACAAGATCAACAGACTTCATATTCAAATAACCATCCAAGGATGCCTCACCTGCCCGCCTCCCAACCAGACAAAGGAGAACTTGGTGAGACGCTCTTGGGGGTACAGGGTGACTTGAATTCTGTTAGTCTGGACAGAGTAAATTAGACCAATATATTCAACAACAATAGGAGGTCCTGAGAGCCTGTCTTAGACCAAATGCATTAATAAATGAACAGATCTGTAACTAACCTTCCCACCAACATTAACCACACCAAAAGCAAGCCAAACCCAGGCTTCTCATAATTGGTTCTTGTTCCGACACAAGAGTGAGAAGAGCCATTTGCTGTGGCCAACGGTTACTATCGCTCTCCTCTGTAGAAAGCCACTGTCTTCGAAGAGCTTACTAAGGGTCTCCACTAAAGTACAAAAAAACATGGGTAAAACTGGTTTCCTCTCAAGCTATGACTCAACGTTGGTCACCACACTTCCACTTGGGCCTATTAACATTCAGTGGCCAGAATGTCACTCTTCTTAATCGGCTGCTCTAGCAAACAACAGCCCTGCTGCCTTGCAGTCATACAGAAAGCCACAAGAATATTTCCTTTTGACTCTCTTCTCTCCACATCAGACCCACAAGTCAAGCTAATGCTGAGATCTATCTTCTCACAATCTACTAGAAAGTGGCCTGCCTTGACTTGCTTATCCTGCTAAAATGAGAAGCAAGAAATAAACAACTTCATGTGAATTATAAATAGAGGGCACAGGTTATTGAGCCTGCTTGTACCCTAGTCTGATGAAAACTCAGGAAAGCATTCTGCCATCTTTACCTGAGTTGGGAGCAATTAGCACCAGTGAGAAATTAGCACCAGAACAAAAAATAGCACCAGGGAAATTAGCACCAGAACAAGCGACGTGGATCCACGCAGAAGCCAGGATCCCCGTGAGCACTCCTGGACTTCAGGACTTGGGGGATGGGTCAGAGAAAACTAAAGCTCTTGTTTTCTTTTCTCCATCTATCCTGGAGGTCAGGACAAAAACATTAGCAGGTTCTGAAGGTCCACTCTTTACACATGACCTCCACTGTGCTCATAAGCACATTAATAATTTCATGGTGTTCCTTGGCTTTGAGATTTTATTATCATTACTGTTGTTAGTATTATTTATAATTACAGTAATAATAAAATACTAGCTAAGATTTATTGTGCCAAGTACTATGATAAGCATTTAAATATTTTATCTCCTTTGAACCTCACAACTACCAGCTGCATGAGATACTAAGGCTATTCCCAATTAAAAATTAGGAGCCTTGGACATGAAGAGGTGAACTCAGAGATCGCAACTGCTAAAGAATGGCAAAACTGAGTTCAGTTGTAAGCCCAGTGCCCCAGAGTCCATTCTATTATCCACTTCAGGTCAGTCCATGCCCCTTAAAAACAGTGAACAGTTTATATCCTCAGCAAACCCAAATGCTTAGCTCCAAAAGCCAAACAAAAATAACTGTTAAAATACACTTTTGGTTTCTCTGATGGTGCCTCTCGGGATTATTAAATTCAATCACTTGTCCCCTTTGTTCCAGTAGTTTCTTTGTCTCTTGGGGAGCATTTCTCTCACACTTTCCCTAATTTCTTCACATACCCTCATCTCAGCTCATCCTTACCCAGGCTGTCTGAATTCTACTCAGTCTCAAAGATGTAACTCAACTTCCTCCTCTCCCCCAAAGGCTTCTCTAACTACTTATAGCTCCTACCTTTGAATGCCTATAAAAATATTTATACCAGTTACTTGGCATTTATGTTTTATTTCTTACAGTTAGTTCTGGTGGAGAATAATCCATCTTCAGGCTGAATTCACTATGCCCCATTTTTTTCATTGATTATTTGTAATCCTTGAAGGCAGAGATTCTATATTAAAATATCTTAATATCTCCAAACCCAGTAAGCTCAGATACTCAATAAATGACCCCTGAGAGAGATCCGGGTTAGAAAGCCTATCTCAGGCTGGAATTTGAAACAGGCAGGCTGGGTAGAGAAGGAAGCTAGCCTATCTTCCCAGATCTCTGGTGAGTACTGTGGAGTACAATACAAAAACAGTATCAAGAATCTCTTCAGGGTCAGAAAACAATCCTTTGATGCCCCAATTCTGGGCAGTCCATGTCCCAAAGTTTTTCACATTGTCCACTCAAACTTCTAAATTCTGAACTAAAAGTATGCAGTGTGTCAGACCCTGAAAAACAACACTAACTTTTACTTACCAGTTTCACTTACCTTCACACCTGTGGTTTGCAAGGTGTCAAATTGCCTCTGAAGCCTTTTTGCAAAGCTTTATCCCCCTCCTTTTTCCACCCTGCCAGTCATCCCTGTCAACAATGACAGCCTCCTTGTCAAACAGAAGCCACTTGAGCTATCAGTTTTCATGAGCATTTGAGTTGGGATAAGCCCTGCTCCTTATAAAACCGTTTTCCTTCTAGGAATGGCTGGTTCCTTTCAAAGTTTCTGAAACTTCTCTAATTAAAGCCTCCTGCCTGCATGATTTCTCATGGTTTTATCAAGGTCTCTCTCAGCTAAAAAGATTTGGTAAAACTTCATTTTCTCTAGTTCGTACAATGAAAACGTTTGGTGTATTACTTTTTTCCCCTAAACTGAACATGTTGTCTCTGAAAGTTTCATGTGGCCTGGAAAGGGATATCTCCCCTGGGATAAGTTTTCAAATTATTTTTTGTTTTCAACAGCATCGGCTTCTTTACCCCTTCCATTTCCTATCTAGAGCCCATATCGCCACATGAAGAGAAATCACCATGTAAGAAATGACAGAAGTGATACACTCAGGTGACTTAGGATCATCCAATGAAGCTCTAAAATCAGATCTCTTTTCTCTCAGGGATGTGGTCTTCACCTGACTGAAATTAATGCAAAGGACTCAGGTGACTGGAGTAGTCAGATATGTGGACCAAAGTATTTTCATTGACCCAGTGCCTCTGAATGTTCATGTCAAGGTTTAAAAGATAGTAATTCATCCTAAAGGAAATGGTTAGAAACATTGCCTTTCTTTCTTATCTTCTGATTCTGCTGAAATCAGCTAGTGGCAAAGCAGAAATCCTAAAGCTCTGATTTCCTTTCCAAAGCACAGAACTATCACTCCCAAGAAAGATCATGAAGTCCTGCATCAATACAATACCAGCAACACAGCTTTGGGCAAATTACTTAGCTTATCCTGTATGACTTTTTTCAAATGTAAAAAACAGATTTTGCCCCAGTTTTCCCACAGAAATACTGTGAAAATTGAGTTAATATATAAAAATACTTTATAAACTTCAAAACTTGTATATAAACTCTACATAATTATTCTAATTTTATTTTCCCATTATTAAACTTGATATCATTCTGTCGTTTTTGAGATTGCATCCAAGTACTGCATTTCGGACTCTTTTGTTGACCATGATGGCAACTCTATTTCTTCTGAGGGATTCCTGCCCACAGTAGTAGATATAATGGTCATCTGAGTTAAATTCACCCATTCCAGTCCATTTTAGTTTGCTGATTCCTAGAATGTCGACGTTCACCCTTGCCATCTCTTGTTTGACCACTTCCAGTTTGCCTTGATTCATAGACCTGACATTCCAGGTTCCTATGCAATATTGCTCTTTACAGCATCGGATCTTGCTTCTATCACCAGTCACATGCACAACTGGGTATTGTTTTTGCTTTGGCTCCATCCCTTCATTCTTTCTGGAGTTATTTCTCCACTGATCTCCAGTAGCATATTGGGCACCTAATGACCTGAGGAGTTCCTCTTTTGGTATCGTATCATTTTGCATTTTCATACTGTTCATGGGGTTCTCAAGGCACGAATACTGAAGTGGCTTGCCATTCCCTTCTCCAGTGGACCACGTTCTGTCAGACCTCTCCACCATGACC
>SJYX01007103.1:0-10019 GCA_006410675.1 Oreotragus oreotragus | reverse complement strand
GGGATTCTCCAAGAAAGAGTACTAGAGCGGGTTGCCATGCCCTCCTCTAGGGAGTCTTCCTGACCCAGGGATAGATCCCAAATTTCCTGCATTGCAGGCAGATTTTTTTACCAGGGCAGCCATGTGTTAATATACAATATGTGTTTTTCTCCTTCTGACTTACTTCACTCTGTATAATAGGCTCTAGGTTCATCCACCTCATTAGAACTGACTCATAACGTGTTCCATTTTATGGCTGAGTAATACTCCGTTTTATGTACGTACCACAACTTCTTTATCCATTCATCTACCGACGGGCATCTAGGTTGCGTCCATGTCCTAGCTATTGTAAATAGTACTGCAATGAACAATATGTCTTTTTCAATTGTGGTTTCCTCAGAGTATATGCCCAGTAGTGGGACTGTTGGGTCATATGGTAATTTTATACCTAGTTTTTAAAGGAATTTCCATACTGTTCTCCACAATGACTGTATCAGTTTATAAGAAGGCTCCCTTTTCTCCACAGCCTCTCCAGCATTTATTGCTTGCAGATTTTTTGATGATGGCCATTCTGACCAGTGTGAGGTGATACCTCATTGTAGTTTTGATTTGCATTTCTCTAATAATGAAGCAATGTTGAGCATATCTTCATGTGTTTTTTCAGCCATTTGTATGTCTTCTTTGAGAAATGTCTTTTGAGGTCTTCTGCCCACTTTTTGATTAGGTTATCTACTTTTCTGGTATTGAACTGCAGGAGCTGCTTGTATATTTTGGAGATTAATCCTTTGTCCGTTGTTTCATTTGCTATTACTTTTTCCCATTCTGAGGGTTGTGTTTTCACTTTGTTTATAGTTTCCTTTACTGTGCAAAAGCTTTTAAGTTTAACTTAATAAGGTCTCATTTGTTTATTTTTGTCTTTATTTCCATTACTCTAGGAAGCTGGTCATAGAGGATCTTGCTGTGATTTATGTCATTTTCTTCAGTTTCTAATAACACATTCCTCATTTCCATCTGAGTCCTCACCAGAATCACTCGGAACATCCATATTTCTACCATGCATCTCAAAATTTTTCTATTCTCTACCTATTATCCAGTTTCAAAACCACTTCCACAGTTTCAAGTATCTGTTATAGCAGCACCTAAATCCTGGTACAAAAATTTATCTTTGTTAACTCAGGCTTCCATAACAAAATACCATAGACTTAGTATCTTAAACAATATAAATGTATTCCTTCAGAGTTCTAGAGACTGGAAGTCTAAGATACAGAACAGAAGACTCTGTAATCAGTGCAGGCTGCTCTGCCACTTAGGTCATATTTGTGAGGCCCAATGATGCTTGAAATGCCATTGACAGACAGAGATGCAGTTTGAAGACTTTGGCAGGACCTGATGCTGGGAAAGGCTGAAGGCAAAAGGAGAAGAGGGCGACAAAGGATGAGTTGGTTGAATAGCATCACTGATGTAATGGGTATGAATTTGGGTGAATTCCAGGAGATGGTGAGAAACAGGGAGACCCGGTGTGCCTGCAGTCCATGGGTCATAAAGAGTCGGACATGACTTAGCAAGTGAACACAACAGCAACAACAATGAGTGAACTGAAGTAGAGGCTTTAGCATTTTCTAACAAGGCCCTGCCATCCTCTGCAGATAAGCTCTCCTTTTGAGAAGTGGCTTCTGGCCACTACTTGGCCTTAGTAGAGACTGGATGCTTAACAATGGACCACAAAGTTACCATATCAGCTAAATTACCTATGAAGAACTGGATGTTATCTGACCCACCAAGTCATATAGTTGGGTATGCAGCAGCATTACATCATTAAACGGAAGTGGTATATATATGATTGAACCTGAGCAGGCCTTGATGGCATAAGCAAGTTACATCAATAAGTGACTCAAATACCCATGGTCTCCACTCCTCCTATAATACCTTCTCTCTACTGGCCAGTACATATGGCCTCATGGGGAGTTCCCTATGATCAGTTGACAGAGGAAGAGATGACTGGGGCCTAGTTTACAGGTGGTTCCACGCACTAAGCAGATACCACCCAAGAGCAGACAGCTATACAGTTTGTCCCTTTCTGTAACACCCTGAAAGACAGTGAAATCTTCCCCCAGTGGGCAGAACTTCAAGCTGCACACTCAATTACTCATTACCTGGAAGGAGAAATGGCCAGATGTGGGATTTTACACTAATTTATGGGTTGTGGCCAATTGTTTGGCTGGGTGGGCAGGGACTTGGTAGGAACATAATTAGGAAAATTAGTGGCTAGGAAATTTATGAAAGCGGTATGTAGGTAGATCTCTCACTCTCTCCATCTTTTAATTTCTGGACTCATGAATTTTGCTTATGGAAGAAATACCACCTTATATTGGTAGATGACTGAGACTATTTACTGCTGTTTGGAGAACTTTACCCCAGCTCTGTAAGGTGTTACCGCCTGATTGGTGCTGTAACTGAGTATTCAACAGGTGATTCCACTGTACTATTAAACCAGATGAGGAACGTGGTAAGACTAGTGAGTTCCATGAACAGGTAGCTTTTGCTGTGAACTAAGATCCTTAGTCAGAATCAATCTTGTGTGGAAAACCATGACAGTAGATAAGGCATTCTGTAAGTCCATAGATGGTAGTTTGGGCAGAAGTATTGAGTGTAGGCAAGGTAAACCTATTATCAGGATAATACTGGCCTCACAAAATGAGTAGAGAAGTGTTCTCTTTGATTTTTGAGGGGGATCATTTCTGAACAATATTAACTTTTACTTAATATTTTTCTGTTTCATGTCTTTACCAATGAAGCCATCTGGGCCTGGGCTTTCTTCTGTGGGATTTTTGTTGCTGTTGTTATTAATTCAGTCTCTTTTACTTGTCATGGGTCTATTTGAATTTTTTAGTCTTCTTGAGTCAGTTTTGGTAGGTTTTGTCTCTCTACAAAGTTGTTTATTTTATATAAGTAATTTGTAAGTAAGTGCTGCACTCAATATGCCAGCAAATTTGGAAAACTCAGCAGTGGCCACAGGACTGGAAAAAGTCAGTTTTCATTCTGATCCCAAAGAAAGGCAATGCCAAAGAATGCTCAAACTACCGCACATTTGCACTCATCCCACACGCTAGTAAAGTAATGTTCAAAATTCTTCAAGCCAGGCTTCAGCAATACATGAACTGTGATCTTCCAGATGTTCAAGCTGGTTTTAGAAAAGGCAGAGGAACCAGAGATCAAATTGCCAACATCTGTTGGATCACAGAAAAAGCAAGAGAATTCCAGAAAAACATCTACTTCTGCTTCACTGACTACACTAAAGCCTTTGACTACATGGATCACAACAAACTGGAAAATTCTTAAAAAGGTGGGAATATCAGACCACCTTACCTGTTTCCTGAGAAATCTGTATGTAGGTCAAGAAGCAACAATTAGAACCAAACATGGAACAATAGACTGGTTCCAAATTGGGAAAGGAGTACGTCAAGTCTGTACATTGTCACCCTGCTTATTTAACTCATATGCAGAGTACATCATGTGAAATGCCAGACTGATGAAGCACAAGCTGGAATCAAGGTTTTCGGGAGAAACAGCAATAACCTCAGATACGCAGATGACACCACCCTTATGGCAGAAAGTGAAGAGGAAATAAAGATCCTTTTGATGATGATGAAAGAGGAGAGTGAAAAAGCTGGCTTAAAACTTAAAAAATGAAGATCATGGCATCTGGCCCCAATCACTTCATGGCAAATAGAAGGAGAAACAATGGAAACATTGACAGACTTTATTTTCTTGGGCTCCAAAATCACTGCAGATGGTGACAACAGACATGAAATTAAAAGATACTTGCTCTTTGGAAGTAAAGCTATGACCAACCTAAACAGCATATTAAAAAGCAGAGACATTACTTTACTGACCAAGATCCATATAGTCAAAGCAATGGTTTTTCCAGTAGTCATGTATGGATGTGACTTGGACCATAAAGAAAGCAGAGTGAGTAAGAATTGATGCTTTTGAACTGTGGTGTTGGAGGATACTCTTAAGAGTCCCTTGGACAGCAAGGACATCCAACCAGTCCCTCCTAAAGGAAATCAGTCCTGAATATTCATTGGAAGGATTGATGCTGAAGCTGAAACACCAATACTTTGGCCACCTGATGCAAAGAACTGACTCATTTGAAAAGATCCTGATGCTGGGAAATATTGAAGGCTGGAGGAGAAGGGGATGACAGAGGATGAGATAGTTGAATGGCATCACCGACTTGATGGATGTGAGTTTGAGTGGGCAATGGATGTGAGTTTGAGTGGGCGATGGATGTGAGTTTGAGTGGGCTCCGGGAGTTGGTGATGGGCAGGGACCCTGGTGTGCTGCAGTCCATGGAATCGCAAAGAGTCAGACATGTCTTAGTGATTGAACTGGACTGAAATCTATATATGGCTCAGTCTATATCAATCTATATTTATCTATGCAACATTAGTAAAAGACTTTTCACAAAATATTTTAGGAAACTTACACAAATACATTATGGAGAACAACTTTCAAAGATATATGTAGTTGTAGAATTCCATTTATGTAAGTTTAAAAAGAGGGAAAACCAATCTATGGAACTAGGAGTTATAGAGTATTTCTGAAGGAGGGAATTATAGTGTTTGGGAGAGAGGATGATGGGATCTTTGAAATGCTAGACATATTCTGTTTCATCTTGGTGGTGGTCCCAGTGCTGAGATCACTTTGTGACTGTTATTGAATTGTACATGTAAGATTTTTAAAGGTTTCTGTATATGTATTATCTTCAGTTTTGAAAGTATAAAAATCACAAAAAAAGATACAAGGATTTCCCATTGGTTTACACATTGAAATTTAGGAAGTATCATTACATTTGTTCATTTACAATGAAAACAAAAGAGGTGGCTTTTATGTAATAGTTGAAAGGTGTTTTCCAACCTCATTTTGTGAGAATGGTAACATTTAAAATTTAAAAACAAATTTGAGTCAATTCTATTAATGAACAATACTCTTTTGAATTTGTAATTTATTGAATCACTTATTCTTTAATAACTATTTCTAAGTGTTTAGTATGTTCTATACCTTGTGTTTACCAGAGATAGTCAATAATGTAAAGAAAGATTCATGTCATGTGGGATTCCTCTTCAAAGCAAATCTAAGAAAATGGAATTCAACATGATTTCTCTTGTGAGAGAAACTGGACTCCAGGAGCCTGTGACCCTTTGGAACTCCTTCATTCAAATAAAGGGGAAGGATTTAGCTGCTGTTCTGGAGGTAGGTGTGGGATAGATTGGAATGAGAGAGGAATTTAAAATTCTAGAAAGGTACTTTTTTTCTGAAAATTCTAAAAGACCACTCTTTTCTCAAATCATTTATTCTTATAAAATACAATTACTAAACTCCCCAAATGGTTGTATGAATTTTTTGACAGAAGTATTGTTTTATTTATTGTATTCTACAATCTCCATTAGATTTTTATGATTCTACTTTCAACTGAAATTCTACAACTTGTAATCTAGTTTCCTGAGTGTTTAATCATAATTATTTTAAATTTTATGCCTGATGATCCCGAAATTTCTCTCTACTTTGAGTCTGTTTCTATAGGCTAGCTTTGCTCTTTGTCTTTTGGCTATTTGCTCATTTTTCTTGACTTGTCTGGTAATTTTATTAAAAGTAGATTTTGTGTATGAAAACTTGTGAATAGTTGGGATGATGTTTTCTTCCTCTAGAGGGGCTTTAATAGAATTTTCTGGCTTGAGTTAGAAATTGAAGTTGCTTTATTTCTGGTTTTTCCTTACCTGGGTGAAGCCCTTCAAGGGTCTCAGTGACAGCCTCAGTGTTTTCCAGAACTCTTTCTCTCTTGGGTGGGGAAAGAGTACTCAACATTTTTTGTTGCTGTTTGTTTGTTTGTTCCTAATTCTTTCAGATGGCAAAAATCTCTGAGTGGACTTTTAGCCTCTTGGGATCTTGACTCTCGATTTGATTACCTTAGAAGCTAATTTTTCTCTTTCTAAGCTACAGAGGCTAAGTGATGCAAGTTCTAAGACTGCTACTATTTGTTTAGTCTCCATGGATCAGATAGGTTCCTCACATTAGACTCCAGAAATAGAGCTACATATATGTTGTCAGTTGATTTTTGACAAAAATGCAAACTCAAAAGACAGTGGTCTTTTCAACAAATTGTTCTAGGAAATTGATCACGTATACAAAAACATGTACTTTGATCCAATCTCAAACCAAATATAAAAATAACTCAAAATGAATCATAGACCTGTGTGTAAAACCTAAAACTATAAAACTTCTTGAAGAAAATTTTTGGTAAAAAAAGTTTGCAACCTTGGTTTAGGCAGAGAGTTCTTAGGCATGAAACCAAAAGTATATTTCATAAAAGAAAACAAATTAGTGAATTGGAGCCAACTGAAATTAAGAACGTCTATGCTCTGAAAGGCACTCTTAGGAGAATAAAAACACATATCACAGACTGGGAAAAAATATTTTGTAAATCAAACTAGCAAATGCCCTGAGGGAAAAAAGAACCTTAGTTTTATAAGTGCTATTGCCTTATAACTGTTAATATTTTTTATTTGTCCTATTTTGTTTTTCAGCTTTAACTGAAATTAAAGTATTATTGGTATACAATAAACTGCTATTTAAAGAGTACAATTTGATGAGTTTTGACATATTTATACACCCACGATACCATTATCACATCAAGATAAAGGACATTTGCATTACTGTCAAGAATTTCCTAATGATTTCCCTCCCTATTCGTTTTCTACTGTCTGTCCCCAGGCAACCACTGATCTGATTTATGTCACTACAGTTCATATTTTCACAAATTTTATGGAAATGGAAATATGAAATACACTGTTTTGTGCCTAGTTTGTTTCACAGAGAGTGGTTATTTTAAATTAATTTATGCTGCTGTGTATATAAATTGTTCATTCCTTTTTATTGAAGGGTAGTATTTCATTGTATAGTAATAACACAAATTTTTTATCCATTCCCCCTGCTGATGAACTTTGGGGTGATTCCTGATCTTTGCTATTACAAACAAAGCTGCTATGAAGATTCATGTACAAGTCATTCTTTTATATCTGTTGGGTCAGTAATACCTAGGAGTGGAATGGTTGAATACACTGCAGGTATATATTCAACGTTTTAAGAAACTGTGGAACTGTTTTTTCAGACTACTTGTACCATTTTACATGTTTTCCAGCAGTGCATGAGAATTTTGCTTGCTCTGTATCCCCACCAGCACTTGAATATAGGCAGCCTTCTCAATTTTATTCAGTTCAGTGGTTATCTACTATTATCCCATTGGAGTTTAGTTGGCATTTCCCTAATGATTAATGGTGTTGGGCATCTTTTATTTTTTCTCTTTTATTGTAGGTTCTTTTATTTTAGTTTTTCAGGAGTATTTACTAAAGTATGGTCTTCACCATGTTCTTTTTTTTTCTTTTATCATTTTTTAAACTTATTTTTTTTAGTGAAGGATAATTGCTTTAGAGAATTTTGTTGCTTTCTGTCAAACCTCAACATGAGTCAGCCATAGATATAGATATATCTGCTCCCATTTGAACCTTCTTCCTATCTCCTGCCCCATCCCATCCCTCTAGATTGATACAGAACCCCTGTTTGAATTTCATGAGCCAAACAACAATTCCTGTTGGCTATCTATTTTACATATGGTAATGTAAGTTTCCATCTTACTCTTTCTATACATCTCACCCACTCCTCTCCTCTCCCCGTGTCTATAAGTTTATTCCCTATGTGTGCTCCTCCATTGCTGTCCTGTAAATAAATTCTTCTGTACCATTTTTCTAGATTCTGTATATATACGTTAGAATATGATATTTATCTTTCTCCTTCTGACTCACTTCACTCTGTATAATAGGTTCTAGGTTCATCCACCTCATTAGAACTGACTCAAATGCATTCCTTTTTATGGCTGAGTAATATTCCATTAGGACCTCCCTGGTGGCTCAGACAGTAAAGCATCTGCCTACAATGCATGAGACCCAGGTTAAATCCCTGGGTTAAGAAGATCCTCTGGAGAAGGAAATGGCAATCCACTCCAGTACGCTTGCCTGGAAAATCCTATGGATGGAGAAGCATGGTAGGGTACAGTCCATGGGGTTGCAAAGAGTCTGACACGACTGAGTGACTTCACTTTCACTTTCTTTAATATTCCATTGTGTATATGCACAACAACTTCCTTATCCATCCATCTGTCGATGCACATCCAGGTTGCTTCCATGTTCTAGCTATTGTAAATAGTGCTGCAATGAATAATGGGATACATGTATCTTTTTCAATTTTGGTTTACTTAGGGTATATGCAGAAAGATATGCCCATTTGAATGCAGACTACCAAAGAATAACAAGGAGAGATAAGAAAGCCTTCCTCAGTGATCAGTGCAAAGAAACAGAGAAAAACAATAGACTGGGAAAGACTAGAGATCTCTGCAAGAAAATTAGAGATACCAAGGAACATTTCATGCAAAGATGGGCTTGATAAAGGACAGAAATGGCATGGACCTAACAGAAGAGAAGATATTAAAAAGTGGTGGCAAGAATATATAGAAGAACTGTGAAAAAAAGATCTCCATGACCCAGATAATCACAATGGTGTGATCACTGACTTAGAGCCAGATATCCTGGAATGTGAGGTCAAATGGGCCTTAGGAAGCATCACTACGAACAAAGCTAGTGGAGGTGATGAAATTCCACTTGAGCTATTTCAAATCCTAAAAGATAATACTGTGAAACGGTTGCACTCAATATGGCAGCAAAAACTCAGCAGTGGCCACAGCACTGAAAAACGTCAGTCTTTATTCCAATCCCAAAGAAAGGCAATGTCAAAGAATGCTCAAACTACCACATAATTGCACTCATCTCACACGCTAGTAAAGTAATGCTCAAAATTCTCCAAGCCAGGATTCAACTGTACAGGAACCATGAACTTCCAGATGTTCAAGCTGGTTTTAGAAAAGGCAGAGGAACCAGAGATCAAATTGCCAACATCCGCTGGATCATGGAAAAAGCAAGAGAGTTCCAGAAAAACATCTACTTTGCCTTTATTAACTATGCCAAAATCTTTGACTGTGTGGATCACAACAAACTGTGGAAAATTCTGAAAGAGATAGGAATACCAGACCAGCTGACCTGCCTCCTATGAAATCTGTATTCAGGTCAAGAAGCAACAGTTAGAACCGAACATGGAACAATGGACTGGTTCCAAATAGAGAAAGGAGTGCATCAAGGCTGTATATTGTCACCCTGCTTATTTAACTTATATAGGAGTACATCATGAAAAATGCTGGACAGGATGAAGCACAAGCTAGAATCAAGATATCTGGGAGAAATATCAATAACTTCAGATATGCAGATGACACCACCCTTATGGCAGAAAGCGATGAAGAACTAAAGAGCCTCTTGATGAAAGTGAAAGAGGAGAGTGAAAAAGTTGGCTTAAAACTCAGCATTCAGAAAACAAAGATCATGGCATCTGGTCCCATCACTTCATAGCAAATAGATGGGGAAACAGTGGAAACAGTGACAGACTTTATTTTGGGTGGCTCCAAAATCACTGCAGATGATGACTGCAGCCATGAAATTAAAAGATGCTTGCTCCTTGGAAGAAAAGTTATGACCAACCTAGAGAGCTTGTTAAAAAGCAAAGACATTACTTTGTCAGCAAAGGTCCATCTAGTCAAAGCTATGGCTTTTCCAATAGACATGTATGGATGTGAGAGTTGGACTGTAAAGAAAGCTGCTGCTGCTGCTAAGTCACTTCAGTCGTGTCCGATTCTGTGCGACCCCATAGACGGCAGCCCACCAGGCTCCTCCGTCCCTGGGATTCTCCAGGCAAGAACACTGGAGTGGGTTAAGGAAAGTTGAATGCCAAAGAACTGATGCTTTTGAACTGTGGTGTTGGAGAAAACTCTTGAGAGTCCCTTGGACAGCAAGGACATCCAACCAGTCCATCCTAAAGGAGATCAGTCCTGAATATTCATTGGAAGGACTGATGCTGAAGCTGAAACTCCAATACTTTGG
>SJYX01007102.1:469980-494271 GCA_006410675.1 Oreotragus oreotragus | reverse complement strand
GATCATGAACTCCTTATTGCCAAATTCAGACTTAAATTGAAGAAAATAGGGAAAACCACTAGACCATTCCAGGTATGACCTATCAAATCCCTTATGCTTACACAGTGGAAGTGACATACACATCCAAGGGATTAGATCTGATACAGACTGCCTGAACTGTAGACCGAGGTTCATGACATTGTACAGGAGGCAGTGATCAAGACCATTCCCAAGAAAAAGAAATGCAACAAGGCAAAATGATTTTCTGAGGAGGCCTTACAAATAGCTGAGAAAAGATGAGTGAAAGGCAAAGGAGAAAAGGAAAGATATACCCATTTGAATGGAGAATTTCAAAGAATAGCAAGGAGAGGTAAGAAAGCCTTCCTCAGTGATCAATGTAAAGAAATAGAATGGGAAAGACTAGAGGTCTCTTCAAGAAAATTAGAAATACCAAGGGAACATTTCATGCAAGGATGGATACAATAAAGGACAGAAATGGTATGGGCCTAACAGAAATAGAAGATATATATATATATATATATATGAAACAGAAGATATTAAGAAGAGGTGGCAAGACTACACAGAAGAACTATACAAAAAGATCTTCATGACCCAGATAACCACAATGGTGTGATCACTCACCTAGAGCCAGACATCCTGGAATGTGAAGTCAAGTGGGCCTTAGGAACCATCACTATGAACAAAGCTAGTAGAGGTGATGGAATTCCAGTTGAGCTATTTCAGATCCTAAAAGATGATGCTGTGAAAATGCTGCCCTCAATATGCTAGCCAATTTGGAAAACTCAGCAGTGGCCAGAGGACTGGGAAAGGTCAGTTTTCATTCCAATCCCGAAGAAAGGCAATGCCAGAGAATGCTCAAACTACTGCACAGTGGCACTCATCTCACATGCTAACAAAGTAACACTCAAAATTCTCCAAGCTAGTCTTCAGTAGTACGTGAACTGTGAACTTCCAGATGTTCAAGTTGTATTTGGGATACGCAGATGAATCCAGAGATCAAATTGCCAACATCTGTTGGATCATCTAAAAAGCATGGGAGTTCCAGAAAAACATCTACTTCTGCTTTATTGACTACTCCAAAGCCTTTGACTGTGTGGATCACCACAAACTGTAGAAAATTCTTCAAGAAATGGAAATACCAGACCACCTGACATGCCTCTTGAAAAATCTGTATGCAGGTCAAGAAGCAACAGTTAGAACTGGACATGGAACAACAGACTGGTTCCAAATCAGGAAAGGAGTACATCAAGGTTATATTTAGGGAAGTGATTTTAAAAAAAAGAATGTAAATTATACATGGAGTATACCTATGAATGTATTACCTTAATGAATGTGGATTTGTTCTTTACATTATAAACAAGGAAATTGACCAAGTGTTTATTTTTTTGAGAAACAATATTTAATGAATACCTGTTAGAGGCCAGGCACCATGCTAGGTGTTTAGGGAAGTGATTTTAAAAAAAAGAATGTAAATTATACATGGAGTATACCTATGAATGTATTACCTTAATGAATGTGGATTTGTTCTTTACATTATAAACAAGGAAATTGACCAAGTGTTTATTTTTTTGAGAAACAATATTTAATGAATACCTGTTAGAGGCCAGGCACCATGCTAGGTGGTTGATAATACATTATTTTACTTTAACCTTAAAATGATTTGATGAAGTAGTTGGTGATATTATTCTCATTTTAAAAGTGAGAAATGAGGTTTCCCAAGTCATGCAGCTAGCAAGTGGCTAGACCTTCCTTCTTTTATTGTTATTTTGTTTTCAAACTATGATCTTCCCTCTGTTAATCTGGAGAAAAGAGAAATAGAGCTGGGGTTTGGACCTTGGCCCAAAAGAAGAGTCACTCTGGTGGAGTGTCCTTTAATGTGACTGAAAGGTCACAGGTGGACTACAGTAGCTAATTCATTTCTTATTTAAATCAAAATGACAAAATGTGTCCAGGTTAACCACTTCTCTCACTTATCTGATTGTTACACATAAAAATAAATTACAAGGAATGTTGCTTTTTGATATCATCTAGAATGTTTTCTCCATGATCAGAAAAATAAATACCCTATTGTTATGGTAAAATCCTGATTATTATTAGTACAGAACAGAGTAGTAGGGATGCCACTTAACCGTGGATGCCCTTTCTGTTACTTCTAGACAAATTCCTTCTATATAGATACGAGTCCTTCCATCAGAATTTAGAATATATCCTTTAGTGTTTGAAGCAGATTTTTCTTCCCTATTGGGCTTTTGTTGTAGCTCAGATGGTAAAGAATCTGCCTGCAATCCGGGGGACCTGGGTTCGATCCCTGAGTTGGGAAGATCCCCTGGAGATGGGAATGGCTACCCACTCCAGTATTCTGGCCTTTAGAATTCCATGGACTATAGTCCATGGAGTTGCAAAGACTAGGACACGACTGAGCAACTGTCTCTTCACTTCCTTCCTGTTACAGCTGATTTAGAGAAGAATCAAAATTAGTTTGTGTGACTTGAGTTCTAACAGAAGGACATAGTAAGAAGATAGTTCAAGGCCATGCTTGATTAAGAATGTACAGTTTACCATGAATATTTCTTGGGTAAATGGTGGGCAATTTATTAAATAGTTGGTATGGTTGATGGAGTAATATAGAAAATTATTTGCTTTTCTATATAGGGATAAGAGGTTTCCTACCTTAATAGCTAAAACTCCAGATGCTTGAATTATAGAAATGATTAATGGAAACTAAGTTTAGTAACTAGACCTTTATTTTGCCTTTTGGCCAAAAGTTTGTTTGTGGTACTTTTTACAAAGCCCATCCCTTCAGGCCACTCTGTGGATGATGATGGTAAATTTCCTAACCTTGCCTTTGAGAGAATGACAAGAGATCTTGCTCTTGATTTCATCATCAGAGGAATAAAGGCTTTAGATGTATTTGAGAACTTAAAGATAGCCACCAGTAAGATAAAAATAGAGTTCAACTTCCAAAATACTAAAATAGATAAAAGCAGGCAAAAACCTAGTCTTTATAATGAAGTGGAAGATAAAGTACATAGCACAGAAACACACAAAAAGAATTCAATAAAATATCAAAAATAAATGCAAATATATCTGTCATTTCAGTAAATACATTTGGGCTAAACACTAGAAGGTGAAGACTCAGATTGGGTTTAAAAATATTCAGCTGAATACTATTTGTAAGACAGAGTCTTAAAACATAATGACTCAACTCTTAAGTAATCAAATTCATAGAACTGGAAAGTAGAATCCTGGTTTCCAGGGGGTGGAGGGAGGGTAGGAAGAGGGAATGAGGATTTGCTCTCTACTGTGTATACAGTTTCAGATTTGCAGGATAAAAAGTCCTGGAGACCTGTTTCACAACAATATGAATATACTTCACACATTGACACTTAAAAATGGTTAAAGATGGTAAATTTTCCATTGTGTTTTTTGCCACAATTAGACAAATATGACTTATCCAAATTAAAAAGATAAGATCTGTTAGCAGTAGCAAGAGTCAAATGTGACAATATCCGACAAAACAGAATTTAATTAATATTCTTTGCTGCATTTTTCACACTCAAGAATAAGTGTAAATCATATACTAAAAGAAGTTGATGGAGAAACTGATCAAAGTATAGTTGTGTTTGAGAACTTTTATACTCTATATTCAGATACAAGGAAACTTTCTCTATATTAAATAAGTTGTCATTTTGCACCGGAACACCGTCAGCGACTTTGATGAGAACGGTCTCCGTGCATGGATGGGGTCAAAAGCACATGCCTCATGTAGAGGGGTGAAAGGCAGCCATTAAGAGGGGACTCACAGACTAAAGTGTCTACATATTGGTCTGTGAGTCTTCCTGCCTGGAGTTATTCTCTACTGAAATGGGCAAATGCAGTATAATTTGTGAACAGTGAAGGTCTTCAAACTGTGATGTTGTTCTCTCTTATGTTGCGGAGTGGTTGGGGGTTCCTCGAGAAGGCTGATGAGATAATAGAAGTGAGAAGGCTCTGAACGTTCAAGGGAATCAAAACTAATGCCAAGAGGTTTGCAACTGTGAGAGCATGAAGTGGTCAAAAAGGAGAACTGCTGTCCCCATGGATTTGCAGGAAATTATGCTAAATATTTTATCAGTGGAGAGTATGAGTGGACCTCTTTAAGCGGTGCTGGGACTCTGTGCTCAGCCGAACCCAGAGGGGAACTCATCGAGTCTAATCACAGGAGGAAGTTCTGCTCCTGCCTCGTGAAGGACAAAGACTGCTTGAAAGTTAGAGACTCTTTACTGACAGACGAGTATCATATGTCATATATCATGATATCTATCATACATACTTATCATATATAATGTAGAAATATAATCTATCATATATAATGTAGAAATGCTATTTGAGACAGGAAGGAGGCATGAGATTTGGAGTCAGGCTGCCCTAGGTTCAAATCTCAGCTTTGCCATTTTCTACATTTGTGATGTTGGACAAGTTGCTGAACCTTGCAGTGTTATTATGAGGGCAGAACATACGTAAAATGCCTAGCATGGGGTCTGGCGTACAGTAGGGCTCAATCTGTGAGTGCTGCTAGTTCACTAATGCAGCCTTTGTAGGTTGACTGCCTGAAACCAAGGCCATAGAGGGTGGAGCTCGACACTGCACCCGTGCTGTCTGACTTGAGAGCCCACGCTTTGTCACCACCCTGCCTGCTTCTTCATGAAAGGGCTGTGTTTCCAAAATTCATTTAGGATGCAGTTGAATGGAGTTGGCACACACATTACTATAGATAATAATAGTATTCTGTGTTCCAATCAGTATTAGGTTCGTGGGCCAACCTTGATGTGTCTGAGGCATCTGAGTGTCAACAGCACCGTAGATCTTAAAACCCTAGTGAGATCCTGAAATGGTGGTTTTTTCACTTTGGAGGGCTAGGGGCTGTTCATTCCACAGGGCAGGCATTTCTGACCTCTCCTGCACCCCTCCACCTACTGCCTGAGCTTGGTGCTGGTGGGGAGGGGGCTTCTAGCAAAGCCTTTGGGATTCTGCCATTCATTCAGTGCCCTGTCTTCCTTTGACTTTTTTTCTCCTCTGCTTTTCTGCAGTGGTTTCCACTTGTCTTGAAGTGGAATTCCTGTCTCCTGAACTGGGGCCTTGATGGACTGACGTTAACTCCTTGTCTGTTGTCCATGGATGCTTCTGTATTGGAATTGGGATGGTTGGGAACAGGCAGCTAACAAGAGTGACTACTCTGGCCCCAGCCTGTCTCTGTCTCTCTCTCTTTGGGGCTGTACCAAGTGGCATGTATGATCTTACCCCGACCAGGGGTAACCCATGCCGCCCGCACTGGGAGCTTGGAGTCTTAACCAGTGGAGCACTGGGGAATTCCAAAACAACACAACCAAATCTCCCAAAGCAAAAGACATGAGAACTCTTTCTTTCTTTTTTTTTTTTTTTCCAATTCTTACAATTTGTTTTTATTTCTTTGGCCGCACTTCTCTGCATGTGGAATCTTCGTTCCCTGACCAGGAGTCAAACTGCACCTCTTGCATTGGAAGCACAGGGTTATAACCCCGGAACACCAGGGAAGTCCATTAATCTCATTTTATGATGCACAAGATCATTAGAGAAAGATGAAGACACACGAGAGCTATCTGTGGACACTGAACATTTAGATTTCGGAGGAAAGCCACCTCTGCACTGAGGGGGAAGTGAAGATTCCGTGCAGCTGCTGGGTGGACAGTGAAACGGTTGGGCTGCGGCTCCATGGGCACAGCAGATGTAAAGTTTGGGAAGCAGCAGGAGGGGTGGAGCAGAGGAGTGACAACTGCCAGAGCTTCCCCCCCTCCTTGCCACTCTCTGTGTTTCCAAATAGGCCTGTTTGATTCATAGGTTGAAGACAGTCCCTGGACTGGGTTTCGAGGGGGGAGAGAAGAAGATAGGTTTAGCCCCACAGGCTTACGGAGAAGGGGGAGATAGGAGGGGGAATCGCAGTAAGCAGTGAAGTTCTAGTGGCTACCCGACTATAAAGTCTAGGAGGACAGCTTTTGGGCAATTATTGCTATATATAAAGTAAAGCCAATGAGTACTTTTTACTCTACCTTTTTTGTTGGCCATGCAGCATGTGGGATCTTAGTTCCTCAACCAGGGATTGAACTTTCAGCCTCTACAGTGAGAGCAGGAGTCTTAATCTCTGGACTACCAGGAAAGTCCTACTTTACTTTTAGGTGAAATATTAATTAATTTCAACTAAGAATATTTGGGTACAGTAAGAGGCCAAAATGGGCTTCCCAAATTAATCTGAAACCCCTGATTGTCATCTTGCATCTCGCTGATTTTCACTTGAAGTAGTTCAGTTCAGTCTTGTTCATTGTGACAATAACTTACTCAAGAATTCCCATAAATTCTTGAAACTTTAGGATGGAGAAAATTGAGTATACTATAAGTAAGCTCCAGGGATTTTCAGAGAAATGATATTTAAAATTTTGTGTCCGTGGTTCTGGTATTGTTCATTTGTAAATAAGAAATTGGCAAGCAGACCATAGATTTTTGTGGAAAATGGGGATGATTTGGTAAGAGTGAAGAGAGATTTCTTACACAACAGCACTGCATCTTGTGCAGGAAATCTTGCATGGATTTTTCTGACTTTGGAGTAGGAGGCCGTTCCTATTATACTTACGATGGTGTGAGAATAAGTTTCAAAGAGAGTTGAATGGAGAGAGGCTTTTAATGAGTGTAGTGACATCTTTGTTTGTATATCCAGGATTGACTCAAAGGAAGATGCAGGTCATGAAAGCTTGGTCTTTGACCCAAGCTTCTACTTGGAATTAAAAGTCATCCAGTCAGTTCTGCTATAATGCAACTCTTTAATTTTAACAAAATCAGCGTGCTGCACAGAATTGCATAACAAAACCCACAGCACTTATGGGGAAAGTTGCGACCCAACATGCAAAAATGTAATCAATGACACTTTTTAATAAAGATAGGAACCAAATAAAAATGGGAGTATGTTTTGCACATGTTGAGCAGTTAAGACATGCATAATTACTGCAACAATATGGCACTGCAAAGATCTGAAGTTTGGTTGTGAAGGTGGGCTTCAGAGAGCTACAGTGTGGGAGTCACCGTGAAGTGATGGAAGGAAGGCTGTGGGAGCTCTGATACATAGCATCAGTGCTTGTGTATATTTATCATATGTCATATGGAGATATGGGCTTCCCTGGTGGCTCAGCTGGTAAACAGCCTGCCTGCCAGTGCAGAAGACCAAAGAGACACGGTTTGATCCCTGTGTTGGAAGATCCCCCAGAGAAGGAGGTGGCAGCCCACTCCGGTATTCTTGCCTGGAGAATCCCTGAACAGAGGAGCCTCGTGGGCTGCAGTCCCTGAGCTCACACAGAGTCGGACTTGACTGAGCGCTCACGCACACACACACCTCACACACATATGGAGATATATAAAATACAAAATTTACCTTTGAATCATGTGGGAGTTGGGGCTCCAACCTTCCACATAGTCGAAAATCCACATAGAATTTATAGTTGGTCCTTTGTATCTGTGGTGCCTCTGTATCCAAGGCTCCTCATCTGTGGATTCAACTGCCAGTGGTCGTGTAGTATAGTATTTACTATTGAAAAAAAAAAAATCTACATGTAAGTGGACCAATACAATTCAAACTCACGTTGTTCAAAGGTCAACTGTATATAGATAAACACACGTTGGCTTCCATACTCTATATAATCCGTAGAGACAGCAAATGAGTGTTTGCCAGGGGCTGGGAGAGACAGGGTTATGGGGAATGATTGCTAATGGAGGTGGGGTTTCCATTTGGGGTGAGGAGAATATTCTAGAACTGAGAGTGGTGATGGTGCAACAGCATTGTGATTATACTTTGTGCTACTGAATTGCATGCTTTAACATAGTGAAAATGGTAAACTTTATGTCTTGAATCTGTGTCCTGGGCAGAGCTCTGTGCTCGTCACTGCAGGGGACACAGCAAGGAGTGCGGTGAGGTGCTGTCTCAAAGGATTGTGCAGCTTAGCAGGGAGGTGAGGTAAACAGAACAAGAGCTGGATTACAAGACAGAAATGAGACGCTCTACAGAGGAGATGACAACAGATGGCTTCAGGTATCCCCCCAAAAGTGCACCTGTTCTTCTGGAGGAATCTGAAACGCTTTCCTTTCGAACACTAGCATATAAGGTGGACTCATTGGATCTCAACTGGATGTCACCTACGAAGCTCTAAAAAGCACCTATCCCCAGGCCTGGCCCTATTCAAATTAAATCAAACCCTCTGGATCTCCCATGGGATTCTCACATGCAGCGGAGGTGAGGACCACAGGTTTAAGAACAGTGGGATATTGACAGCTGCGTTCTGGGCAGAGGAAATTAAAGAAGCAAATAAATGCCCAGCTGGGAAGAGCATAAGTTTTGTTTGACTAGACAAGAGGATATAAATGCAAGAGATGGAGGAGTCAGGCAGAAAAAGCAGCTTAAACAACCTCATTGGGTATCTTTCATGTACATGTGAGAATCTGCAGTTAGTTGTGTTGTCAGTGGGAAGGACTCAGATGATTTTGATGTAGGAGGGAGGAATAGATATCTGCGCTTTAGATAGGTGACTGTGGCAGCATTTTGAGATAAAAATGATCTACTGTATAACTCACTAGAGACAAGGAAGACCTGTAAGGAATGAAGGTGAAATCTGCAGGGGGACTTTTCTAAGGGAGGGTCTGCCAAGACAGAGCTATTTTCATCATATTAAGATGTTATTTGCCTTTTTTTTTTTTTTTTTTTTTTTACTGGATTTGACATTTATACTGATGATGTAAAAGCCATGCCAGGAAAACTTTTGGTGCCTTAGCACAAATCGAGGCCATGGCACCGAGCTGTAGTCTTCATTTTTCTTTTTCATTTCTGTGCACCTACCGAGAATGTTTCAGTTTCACTTAAGAATACCCTTGATGGAGCAGTAAAAATCTCAAACCTCAGGTTCACATCTTGTTAACAGTTCATGCAGCAATATAGGAATCACTCCTCAAGCACTTCTGCTGCATGCAGACAACGTTGGTTGTCTTGAGGAGGAAAAGCATTCACACAAATGTTTGAGCTGAAGACCGTACTGGCTGCTTTTCCCCCCAAGAAACAGCCTTTTTACGTGGAAGACAAATCAACATATTGTAGTCATGCAGTCCTGAGTATTTGGCAGACATCTTCTTGGAAGTGAACGATATCAGTCTGTCACTTCAAGACAGCAGTTACTGCCAATGAGACAATTTGCCCTCGAGCAAAAATGAGAATTTCAAAGATTTTTTTATCTGCCAGTGCACACTTATGTACCAATACTTTAAAACTTTTTTGATGAGAGTTGCGATATCTTGCTATTGTATGATGAGATGTATCAGCATTTGGAAGCTCTGATTCTCTTAAGTGAACCAATATTTTCCAATATTAGTCATTGGGAGTGACTGTGTCATGAGGGCTTAACTGAAATGGCTCATGTATTCATGCCTTCATTCAGAGAGCATGATGAGGTAGGTCAGATGTGCAGGATTTGGCCCTTGCATGAGGCATGATCAGTCAAAAAGCCAAAAACCGCACAGATGTTTTGACCTGATGGACTTGGCGTTAGTCCTTTTAACGAGAAATGAGACTCAACCAAGGGAGCTGGTGGGGAGGCGAGGAGGCTAAAGGAAAATGATGTTCTGCTTTTGGCTGGATCCTGATATGAAATTGTCTTAATCCTTTATCAAATCTTTTGATAAGCTAAACTTAATGAAGCTTTTCTGTTTGGGGATGGCATTACGATACAGAGAAATTAATTTTCCCAAGTTTTTTTTTTTTCCATTTCTTAATAATCATGATTTTCTTTTTTGTTGCTTTTTAAAAAAAGTCTTGTATGGCACCAAAAGTTAGCCCACTTAGGGCTACTGACCTCATTGTGAGAACCACTGGATTTTGCCTAGCTGCCTTCTCAGTACAGCTGTTTTCTCCAGGGCCCCAGTTCCTCTGGTGCTTCTGCTCACTTGGGACCTGTCTTTCTGGTCTCGGGTACTAGTCAGTGTATTTGAGAACTCGGGACAGCGCTCTCTGGTTTCTAAATTGCTCGAAGTGGCCTGCACCCCACTTTGCCTCAGGAATTCCCTAATCATGCCTTCTTTCACCATAGCCTCTGACATAATTTTTTGCTTTTTGTTTTTTAATTTGCAAGCTTAGTTTTTTATTGGATATGCAGTAGTGTAATTTTTAATTTTCCTTTTGGTAATAACATCTCCGCCTTTCAAGGATCCTAGTTGTGGGAAGTCTGTGGTTTGCTGAGCATAGAATCAGCTCTCTCACAGTGATAGTCCATTATGTCCTCAAAGACGGTGTTAAGTGCTGGGTGAAGGGTACAAGATAAGAGGTAGAAACTGGAATAGAACCAAGTTTTTCTGTATAGGAAAATGGGAGATATGGAGAGGTCCCTGAAAATGTCCCCAAGGGGGCACAAAAGCCAGTGAGGATCAAAGACCACTCATGGAAAGGTGATGAGAGTGTAGACTGGTGGCCCGAGGCTGAAAAGAAAGTTTTGAGAAGAGCTCTGCCTACAAGGGTTGATGTGGTTGTGTGGGTATAAACACTCTGGTGCCTCTCTCTGTGAAATCTTTAGCAAAATCCAGTCACTCACAGTTTACATGAAGGAATCTTCTTGATGAATGTGGAAAAATCTTCTTCCACGTTGGGGCTGAGGAGCAACGTAGAGGCCCTTGGAGACTGTTCTGAGGATTATGTAAACCATGTAGACTACTCATCTTTTCTTTATGAATGAAGAAGTCTATACTTAATTAAAATAGCTAGTGATCCGAGGTTAGACAGGCAGGTCATACCCCATCCAGTACAGAAATTTCAGCCCTAACCCTTACACGTAGAAGCAGGGCCTCTGCAGTTCAGGGTCCTAGTTACAGGCATTCGGAGAGCAAAAGCTACGGATGGTAGCTGAAGTGTTATGGGGTGATAAGTTTTATGAATAAAGACTTCATAAACATTAAAAACTATTCAGTGGAAAGTTGCAAAAGATGTCTATGTAAAATAGAAATTACTAGTTGGAATTAAAACAGATAACAAATGACTAGCATAAATGCCCCACACAGGCAGAGGTTCTATGTATAGTAACTGATGTCAATGTAAATTAATGAGTTTTACCAGTCTGTATAATTACAGTGTTTTTCTCAGCCTGATGTAAACATCATTGAGACCAGGAGTCCTTCTTACGGCCTGAGGACAGGCAGGCAGAAATAATTGGAACTAAAGCAATCCCTTATCCTGTCCCCACATAAGGGAGTGTCTTTTTTTTTTAACGTTTAATTTTGTGTTGGAGTATAGCTGATTAACAATATTGTGATAGTTTCAGGTGAACAGTGAAGGGACTCAGCCATACATACATGTGTATCCATCCTGCCTTGAACCTCACTCCCATTGAGAAGGGTTATAAGGGAATGTCTGCGTGTTCACTGCTCACACCTCAAGACCTTCCTAGACAGTCTGGAACCCTTGAAGTGGGTCCATTCTTCCCTAGGAAGTTTGTGTCCCTTCCTCAGTGTCATCTGGGGTACTTGAATGTTGTCAAGAACTAGATGCTGAGGCAGGACCACGAGTCCAGATGGGAAGAGCTGAAAGGGCCAACTCTTCTTGTGCCCAGGTGATGCTACCTGTTGTGGGTGCTTTTCAGAAAAGGCTACGCCCTTTTCTCATGTGAGTCACCTGCACATCCAGCGCTCTGCTATGTGAAGACCTGAGGGTGGGTATTGGAAGGGTGAGGGGAGCTTGGAGGAGAGCAATAGATTGGACATACGTGGGACTTCTTGCTGAGATTCAGGCGTGTTCTGAATGGGGAAGATGCAGACAGCTGCATTTCACTGTGGAAGGTGAGTTGTATGGACTCCAGAGGACAGGCTCCTCCTGCAGCATGTGACCTGCATGCACCCTCCAGCTGAATACCTGTCCGATTTCCCTGAGCATGGATTTTGGGTCTGTTGTGAGAGTGTCTAAAGGATGGGAATGGGGAGTGTCTGATCTGAAAAGGCTATAATCAGCAAGTCACCCAACCAGGGACCAGGTTGCCTCTGCAAACAGGACCACCATCTTCTTAGCTGAGAGATTTCTGGATGACCCCCCTATGCGAGACGCTTGCCAGGTTTGGCCTTTGCTCTGCTTCGTCTGTTGATGGAGGTGGCCTGGAGATCTATCTGGCATTTCGCTCTTCCCTAGAAAGGCCCAGTGTCTGGGACCTGAGACAGGGGTTGTTGTTGTTCAATCCCTAAGTCGTGTTCAACTCTGTGCAACTCCATGGACTGCAACACACCAGGTTTCCCTGTCTTTCACTATCTCCTGGAGTTTGCTCAAACTCATATCCAGTGAGTTGGTGATCCCATCCGACTGTCTCATTCTCTGCTGCCCTCTTCTCCTACAGGGGAGGAGATGCAGGGGTAATAAATATTTTGTCTCCTATTTTGTTTAGTCCTGTCTTTGAAGCCTCAAGCTCTGAGCTGGATGGGTGGGCAGTAGACCTGTATCACTGGGAATTCAGTCCACAGAGTGAGGCGTGTGGGTGGAGAGATGCATGACCCTGCACTCGATTTTATGAAATACTCTTTGCCTTAGAATTGTATTCTAATCCTAATGGAGTTCTACAAATGTTAACAGTGTTTTAAGACAAGGTTTTCTGGTACTTGATTCTTTTTAAGCCTTTATTGGAAAGATATCTGTTAATATATTACATTTTGATGAGGGGGGAAAAAAAGGCTTCAAGAGATTTGGAGGCTCATTTTCACATTTTGCCATCCTTTGACTTTTCTGGGAGCCCATCTGCAAATGACTTTGCTTTTGGATACAAATACTGCATTCAAAAATGATTTTTACTGCAGCTTAACAGAAAATATTGCTATATATAGAAATGTACCCTGGTCACTCACAAGCGTGTAAGTTTTGTTCAATAACCAGCCTCCCTCTAAAATTTCTTAACACCTGAGGACTTTCCTTTTCTTCTGAGATACAATATCCCTAAAAATCAATACAATCTTATTTTTAGTTCATTGGTTTTCCCTTGAGAGAGCAGGTAGCCCAGAAGTTTCTGTAATGAAAGCTGGTTGCATTTCCGTGAGAGTTGCATTGCCTGACTTTATATAGCATTTTCTTCAAGAGAACATTCTTGCTTTTTATATTTTAAGCTTACCATATATATATTTTTTCCTTCTCTGTGTCTCATTTGGGACTATGGAGAAATTGAGTTGGCCAGTGGCTTACCACCTCAGTGTTGCCTCCTCCTTAACCCTACCTGGAGGAAGGAAGCCTGATCAGCAAAGATCTTTCATCTTGTCTGTTTGGAAGTTGGCAAGGGGTCCCCTATTGTTCCTGTGTGTATGTGTGTGTTTTGCTTGGGGAAATGGCCCCGAGAGGGCATTTGGGAGCCAGTGCTACAGCGTTCTTAGGCATCCTGTCTGTCCATTTGCTGCACGTGAGGAACCACAGCCTCCTGGCTAGGCCAGTACAATGTTACCATGTGGAAGGGAGGTAATTTCTTTCTCCTCAGTGAAGGAAACTTCTCTTTCTGAGAGAGATCCTTCAAAAGTAGCAAAGCACTTCTTCTCACATCAGTTATTAGAAATGGTATAATGATTTTTTTTTTTTTTTCCTTTCTCCTTTTCTCCTCCTCCAATAAATAAAAGTGGGCCAGATCCTGGAAGATGTTGGTCAACTTTACATCCCTGGTTCCTGGCAGCATGCAGAGAAAAGGTGTCTGGTTTTGTTTACTGCAGATTGAAATTCCCTACCTTCTATCAGCTTAAATCCCTATGGAGTGGGATTATAGCATCCATATCCATGGATACGATTTAGCAGTTGTTGGGTTTCTCCTCACACTGGAATGCAACCGTATGGGTATTTTGATATATGTCTGTAATAAATAGAAAGGGTATGATGAAAGGTCAGCTCCTGAAGTGGGTTTTTAGTTTGTTTTGGTACCACTGGAAACTTCTTGTGTTTGGCCAATGTTCTTCTAATGACCTGAGTCTTAACTGCCATTTTAATGATCTGAGTTTTACTGGAGTCTGCAAATTAAGGGAGTATAAGTAAATGTCTCATTGCTAGGAGAGTGATCTAAAAGTATCCTCAATGGTGTGATAATAAATAGTTCAGTTAATGGTGTAAAGTATTACACCTTCTCATTTCTTAATTGAGGTGAAAATTTCAATTCAGGAGGAGTGTGTCTCTTTGTACTATCAAACTTAGCATGCTTCTCATGACGGATTTGTTTAGTTCAGTCATTTTTTTTTTCTATTCAGTTTCCTAGAAAGATATGTATCACTCCAGTGTTGTATGTGACACCTAACAGATTATGTAATGAATATGGATTTAGTCTTGGGGTTAGTATCCTTTTTTAGAGAGTAACATTTATTTTTGCAAGCTCTTCAGAATTCAGATGAGCTTGCAGTGAAATAATATCAATGTCTATCTAAGAATGTAATCCCAGAAATGTTTGTATTACTCTAATCTTAGTTTTATAATAAATTTAAACTTGAAACTTTAGTGCGTGTATTTTTTGAAAAAGAAAAACCGAGAAACGTTGTTAATTCACTGCTGTATATACGACTCTTCTTCATATTCAGAAATAATCCTTCCTGTTGCACTTAGGGCTATATAGTTGACAGTTTATTTCTTATTTGTGCAGCCCTGCCTCTACCAAATTTAGGATACATTCCTCATGCTGGCATTCAAAGCCCTTTGCTAAAGTATGCCTTTAATAGGGTCTTACTTCCTTGCCCACAGGGAATTAGAATGTCACCAAGCTGGGCAACTAACTGGCTGCTTTCTAAATGGCCTCTTTGCTACCCTGGAATCATGGTTTATTCCTGGAATGACTTTTCCCCCCACGCTTCCCGCCCCTTTATGTTTCATAATTTCATCCATCCATCCCATGAGCTTCCATGAACCCTCTCCTGATTCCTTTTAGTTAAGTAAAATTCCACTTTCCTCTTATGGTATATGTGTCATTACCTTCCCCTTCAGAGTGGCTCTATTAGTCTGCTAGTGTGACCATAACTGAATACCACACACTGGGTGACTTAAGCTACAGAAATTTATTTTCTCACTGTTCTGGAGGCCAGCAGTCCCAGATCAAGGGTGTCGGTGGGGTTGATTTCTTCTGAAGCGTGTTGCTCTGACTTTCAGAGTTCCCTTTGTGTCTTCACAAGATGAGCTTGCAGTGAAATGCATCTCCCTTGTATCCTGGGATGTCAACTAGTCAGGTTGGGTAGGGCACCCCTCATATGACCTCATTTAACTTTAATTAACCTCCTGACGGCCTTGTCTCCAAATACAGCCATATTCTGAAGTCCTGGGGCTTAGAACTTTAGTATATGAATTTGGTGGTGAGAGCGGGGGAAGGGGGCACAGTTCAGTCCAAAACCGTGACTCTTTATACATTACATGTCTTCTCCTCTTTCCCTTCCCTGGTTAAATTATGAGGGATTTGAAGTCGAAGGTAGGGCCTTGTACAAATGGACTTACTGGATTTTAATATAATGCCTCATACATAATAAATAGTCAATAAGTATCTGCTGGATTTAAATTTAATTAAATAAACTCTTCAGCAATTTAGTGTTATTATTATACTTTTATGGAAATGATCTATGGCCAAAACAGGGTACTTAAAGTTTCTTGATGGATTTAGCTGAATGTTGCCAAGTAATTTATAAAAACTAAACATTGCCAGAATATTATGTTACTCTTCTTCCTTCAGACTTAAGTAATGCTTATATACCTTCTTTCAGTCTTATAAACTAAAGGTGAAAATAGAGGTCAAGACAGAACTTAATACATCTACCTTTTAAATCCACACATGAATCTTCATTGCCTTTGGCAGTCATTCTCTGTGTTCGATTGGCAACTGTTAAATAATGCTTGGGTGTAACAAGCCAATTCACTCAGTTCTCTGGGGCTGGTGACATCAAAGGATTCATCAGCAAGCCTAGCTACTCAGAATTAGATGTTCCTTGGGAATATTTTTGAAGTTATCATTGGTTATGTTAAGAAAGTGGTTATTCCCATTTGAAAAACCCATAAGGTTCAAAGCATTTCTGCCATTCTCCAATGTGTGGGGGATGTCAAATACGTGTCTGTGTGTCAGGGGAGAATCTTTGCTGCTGGGCAAGAAAATGTCTTGTTTAGCCCACAGCCTCCTCGGCACTCCACCTCTGGGTGGATGCTTTGTTTGGAAAGGTCTGGTTCACTTTCTCAATTTGATTTCCAAGGTCCTGCTCTGCTGTCTGCTAGTCTGATCTTCTGTGTGCTTATAGCTCATCAGAGGTTTGAAATATCAGTCTCTGGGTGCAGATTAGAGTGTACCCTCAGCTTTTCTAACAGCTTTTATCTGGAGGAGGGGGATTTTAGTGTGCCTGAAGACTTGTATCCATTCACGCCCCAAGTTACCAGGTCCCTGTAGATTGCATTGCCACCTCCCTGAGCTGAACCTGGATGTCGCGCTGCTCTCTTCTCTTGCTGAAGGCTGTATACATGTCTTAGTCTGATCAGGCTGCTATTACAAAAATCCCACAAATGGGATGGTTTATAAACAACAGACATTAATTGCTCACAGTTCTGGAGGCTGAGAGATCCATGATTAAGGTGCTGGCAGACTGGGTGTCTGATCAAGGCCCACTTTCTGAGTAACAAAAGACCCTCTTCTCACTGTGTCTTCACAGTGTGGAAGGAGGCAGGTGTGCTTTCTCAGACGTCTTTTAGAAGGGTACTAATCTCAGTCTTTGGGCTTCCCAGGTGGTGCTAGTGGTAAAGAACCTGCCTGCCAATGCTGAAGTTGCAGAAGACGCAGGTTCAGTCCCTGGGTTGATTCCCCTGGAGGAGGGCATGGCAACCCAGTCCGGTATTCTTGCCTGGAAAATCCCATGGACAGAGAAATCTGGAAGGCTACAGTCCACGGAGTCTCAAAGAGTCAGACACGACTGAAGTGACTTAGCACTCATACCTGCAATCTCAGTCATTAGGGCTTTGCTCTCATGACCTAGTCATCGCTTAATGCAGTTATGCTGAGAGTTAGGATCCAAGGCT
The DNA here is from genome assembly GCA_006410675.1 of Oreotragus oreotragus. Classification (NCBI taxonomy): domain Eukaryota; kingdom Metazoa; phylum Chordata; class Mammalia; order Artiodactyla; family Bovidae; genus Oreotragus; species Oreotragus oreotragus. The sequence continues at coordinate 477,209 of SJYX01007102.1, read as the reverse complement.
GAATTTACAGGGGATAGGGGAGGGACAGCATAATCATTCAGACCAGTGAATAATCAATGAGGAGCCACCCAGTGGAATCTGCTGTGGAGTCCATTGCCCATTATGTGCCTTCCCATCCTTCTTGTAACCATAAAGATTCTTATAAGGAATTTCTCTTAATGTTTTCAGGTTTTATGCCTTTGTTTCAAAGAAGCTTAGAACCAAATTTGAAACTTCATCATGGTTACTCAGGTCAACTCATATAATTATCATGCTTGGATTCTGATTTTGTTCTCCTGATTTAAAAAAAAAATCATGTTTGCATAATTATTCACTTGTAAGAAGTTTTGAAAACAATATAGAGAAGTCCCGTGTGCTCATTACTCAGCTTTCCTCATGCTTTATGTCTACTTTTTTAATTTAGGAGAGTTTTAGATTTTCACACTAATTTTTAAGTTTGTTTCCTTAAAATGATTGCTCTGTTTTTTGTTATAATTTTCCATTGTTTATTTAGAGAAAAGTTGAAAATAAGTAAAAACTGGTAAATAAGAATAACAGGATCTGTGTTAATAACAACTGTGTGTTAACCTGAGCATGTTTCAGATCACTTTACTAGATAACAGGGATTAGGAGTTTTTCTTCCAAGATACAAACACTGAATGACATCCTCAGTATTCCTCAGTATGGTCTCTGACATATTTCTGATGGTCTTTTCTTATTTTTTTAATGATACCAGTAGATTATTAAACTAATACTCTCTAGATAATCACCTATTTCTTGAGTCATAATTATTATTCTTGAAACTATCATCCTCCATACGTTACTGATCTCATGCTTGCTTGATTCCCTTTACTGCTTATTATTGATGTATCACACCATGTCACATTGGGTTAATCATATAGTATCTTATATTTTTTCCAAATTTACTTTTTAGTCTATTCTGTTTTTCCTCTCACCTGTCCCAGATTATAAGCACTTTGAACCTTTCTGCCTTATTCTTTTAATATTCTTACTATATTCTCTAGCACAAATGTAAAATAGAGGAGGTCATTTGGATATTTTTCTCCTAAAAAGTGGTATTTTCTACCTGTCCATTCTGCATCATGGTGTCCAGTAAGGGAAGGAGGGAGAAAGCAGATTCCTTCTGATGACTGATTCTCTAGGTTTGTTAGCAGCCAAGGATAATTTTGAGTTTTGGTGCTTCCCTTGCAATCAGAGAGCCAGGCTTCACAAGTCTTGGTCTACAATTATGTGCAAAGAAGCTGTAAAGATTCTGAGTTGGGCGTTTCCCCTCCTTCATCTTAGAGTGCCCTCCCTCTTTAAATGATTAGTTTGCTGATGGAGAGAGCAGGGTTGGTTAATGAGGCATTCTGTTTCAGTGGTGTACTTGAAAGTAATTCAGTAATAATTGCTGCGTGTTATGATTCATATTCCAGAACACACAGTAGCAATAACACATCAGTTATGAAAGTGCCATTATAAGATTGAGAGGGCATTAACCCACCTACCCTGTGTTCTCTAATGGCCACAGAACCAGGGAAAGATTCAGACCTAGACTTTCTAAAGAGCCTTCCCTGAAGCACTGGCCTCAGAAGGGAGAAGAGAGCTGCAGCTGGGGCACAGGAACTTGGGTGTATTCTCCTTGCCTTGTCCTAAAGCGTAGGCTGATAAGATGGGTCTGCCTCTGAGAAGTTAGCCTTGTGTCCTGTCCCACAGGGATAAGCAGGACTGCGTCCTTGGTCTCAGATCAAGGGAACTGGGACTTTTGTAGTGGTGCAGTGGTTGACTCAGCTTCCATTGTACGGGGCACAGATTTGATCCCTGGTCGAGGAGCTAAGATCCTGAATGTGTGCAGAGTGGCCAAAAAATAAAATAAGCTTATATTAAAAAAAAAAAAAAAAAAAAAGAGGGAATGATTGTTTAGGGCTGTTCTTAGGACAAGAGCACTCATGAGTTTATCCTATTTTTTAAAAAAATCCTGTAAATAGACTGTTTTTCATCAATTTATCCTACACCAAGACTAAGGGCCATAGTCAAATATTCTGCAGTTCTGATTCCCTTGACTAAATAAGCCTTCTGTCTAGGCGGTGGCTCAATGGGTAAAAAATACACCTGCAATGTAGGAGACACAGGTTCAGTCCGCGAATTGGAAAGATCCTCTGGAGAAAGGCATGATGACCCACCCCAGTATTCTTGCTTGGAGAAGTCCATGGTGAGAGGAGCCTGGCAGGCTACAATCCGTGGGGTCGCAAACAGGCACAACTGAGCGGCTGAGCACACACGCATGCCCAGTTTAAGAGGTGGTCCTTTGGGCTTTCCTGTTGCCTCTCAGGGGTCTGGGGCTGAGATTCAACGGGTGGGAAGGAGAAGACCTGAATTTGTGATTTTGACTTCTCTGGACTCAAGTTCCCGTTTGTTTTTCAGTACTTTTGCATCTTACTCTTGTTAGAAAAATTCCGCCTTGTTCTTTACTTCCCATTTGCTCCCCCAATTTGGGGGGCTTGTAGCTCAGTTGGTAAAGAATCTGCCTGCAATGGAGGAGACCCCGGTTCGATTCCTGGGTCAGGAAGATGCCCTGGAGAAGGAAAGGGCAACATACTGCAGTAGTCTTGCCTGGAGAATCCCGTGAACAGAGGAGCCTGGCAGACGACAGTCCCGGGGATTGCAAGAGTTGGACACAACTTAGCAACTACACCACCACCGCCGCCAATCGGAGAATTAGAGAAGCTGATAATGTGTTACTGTGCTATAGTATTCTGGAGAAAATGTGTGTAACTGATAAGTTTAAAAAGCAGCAGTGTTTCATGTAACTGGACTTAATTTTGTTCATATTTTAAGTGACTTCTTGGTTTTCACGTGTGAACTCAGGAGTGCACAAATCAGCATTACCAGAGGCAGAGGTCTAAGCATCTGTGGGTTTGCTTCCTTTCAATAAGAAAACTGTAAAAAAAAATTTTAAACTTGTGATTTTACTAATAACTTAAAAGATTTTATTAGCTTAGGGAAACTAGAATTCTTTATTCTAGTTAGTGTTAATTCTAGCTGTGTTAATTTCCAGCATGCAGCATGTTTAGACTCCTTAAAGGCACTTTTCTAAGTGTTTAATGTATATTAACTCAGGTATTCCTCGTGACATTCACCAGCTAGGTACTTTTCCTGAGGACTAGAAGATGGCTGGGCTGGGATTTGTATCTTGGCAGTTTGTCCTGGAGCTTTTCTTCTTAACCACTGTGCTGTGCCTGCTTTCAGAACTTGCAGTGTTTCTAGCTTCTCTTTCTTCCTCACCCACTTCTCAGAGTCTCAGCCACTTGCTCACAGTCTTGCACTTACCGAGACCTGCTATTATTAGGTGTTGTAGTTGAATATATGTCCTGTCCTCAGAAACTCAGACTGGCAGTGGGGTACAGATAATATCAGTTGCAGAATAATTGGGAAGTAGAACAAAAACTGTTGGGGAGGTTGGGAGGAGAAAGACAGATCTGTTCTCTTGGGGGAGGTGGTGGAGAATGTGAATCTGAGAAAAGGCCTCAGAGCATCAGCAGCCTGCTGCGCACGCGCACGTATACATGCATGTGCGCACACATACACGTGCACACACACACACACAAGATTAGGAAAAATTAGTGGGCATAAGATGTAGACGGTTCAGGAATGAACTGCAGTTCTATTTGAAGACAAAAGGAAAATGAGTATATTTACCAGTAGGTGAAAGGAAAAAAAAAGTTATAGCTGGAAAGTGAAGTATTGGAGTTAAAAATACCAAGGGATAGGGGTTCTGAGAGATTCATCGTGTGGAGAATCATAACAACAATAAATATAAAATTCAACTGAGAATTGCTCCGGGAAGTTGGCAGTGGGTCATGACTTTTCTAGGTCTGATTGGTAGCCTTTGAAATAAGCTGTTTTATTGGTGCCATTTGTCTTTTGACATAAAAGTACTTGATGCTAAGCAACTGCATGCAAAAATCAAGCCTTCCTTCTTTATAGCACATATTTCACCCCTCTGGAGACCAGAGCTATGACGTAGGTAGGGTCATCATTGTCTTAATTCAAAAGACATATTGAGATATATTTTATAGATGAATTTCTAACTAGCATGTGAAATATATAGTAAATCAACATGATATTACACTAGGATAATGGAGCTGAATTTATACCTAGGCACTGTCTGCTTGTGATAAAATTGCTTGTTAATTCTTAGGAGTGTGTTGTTGTTGTTTTTTTTTTTTTGGTGGATTGCTGACTGTAATAATTCTCATCTTTAGAAGTGATGCCAAAAGTGAAGTCTTTCACTTTGTGTGTTCCTTCATCCTATCCTTCCATAATACACACCACGTTCACTTCCCCAGAGACCCTCATACTTCTAATAAGTGCTATACATAGTTAACAGTACCTGAATTGTAACTATATCAAAACATCCTATTAAATACTTCATGGATAATATAGTATTCCTTATTCACAGTTGGAAGGAGGTATGATAGCTGGCATATGTAGGTTTGAAACACGACCCATTTTCACTGCCAGAGTTTATTTTTGTTATACTATTCCGTGGAGTCTAAAAATAATTCCGTGGAGTCTAAAAATAAAGATCTGATTGTAAAATTATAATAACCTAGAATTAAAAGGACGAAATACTATTTGGAGTCCTTGTTTGCAAATATTTATCAGTATTTAATTTTTATAGTAAATCTACAGAAACAAAACCTGTTCATTATTTTTTCATTGATTTTTAAGTCTTGCCAACAGTTATGTCACTAGGAATATATTAATGTACTCAATTCCTCTAAATATATTTGTAAATGTGGGTGAGGGAGTAGTTTTATCTGCTGTTGTGTCCACATCTAGCTAGTTGTCTATTTAATTGTATTTGTTACTTTTCTTGTGCATACACATTATGGGGTTTCTTTGTACTTGGTTGATTTGAAAGGCAAGTTTTTCTGATTGCTGTGTCTATATAAGATCTGCCAACCTAAAAGACAGAAGTGTTTACTCACAGATTCAGCCAATCAGTCTATCAATTTTAATGAATACCTACCACGTGCTAGGATAGTTGCTTAGTGGTAAACAGAACTGTCACCTTCCCTGACCTCATGGAACAGACAGTGAAGTCCTGGAGACAGGCATTGAACGAGTAAACAAACAAGTAAATACAAATTATCGATTGTGTTTAGGAATACAATAAACTTTTTCTCCCTGTTAAAGAGAATAAGGGGCTATTATTAAAGAGGCTTGTGTGTGAAGGATCCTACTACAGACGTGGTTATCAGGGCTAATGTCTGCTATTTATGTGGACTTTTATTTGCCATTCTAGATTGTACATAGTGATAGCAAGTTTTTGAAATTTAAATTTGTTCTGCACTTTTTAGTGTTGTACAAATACTTCTTGGATTATTTAAAGTTCAGTATATGTTAATTTGGGTCTAGATCTTCTTTCACATTGTGTCATGTATATATTAAACTATTCACTGCTAAAGGAAATTGTATAATTTTAGAATAAGAAATAAAATCTCCTTTAGTGGTAGTTAATATTTTAGAGAATTTGAGTAGAGGAATGTGGATTATCTTTGCATTTTTTAGCACTTATGACTTATGAAAATTATTTACTTTTTACTTTTATTTATTTGGCTGTGCTGGGTATTATTTGCAGCATATGGGATCTAAGTCCCTGACCAGGGATCGAACCTGGGCCCCTGCAATGGGGGTGTGAAGTCTTAGCCGCTGGACCATGAAGGAAGTCCTTAGCATTTATGACTTCTAATTTTGGTATTTACTTACATGTAAGCAGTTTCTAATCATTGTGCAGGATGAAACCATTTGAGATAAAGGCAGAAGAGAAGGAAAGCATTTCCTCAAAGAGTGTATTATTTGTATGGCATATTTAAAGCTCTGATTATATAACAAAATTTCCATGCTCTAATACACTGTGGAATCCTTTGAGTTCCACCAAAACTTTTCAGCTTCCTATGGGCAAACCTCTGGTGTCCTGACTGTTAGAACTGTGAGTTAGTCTGGCATTGTGACATTTAGCAGTCCCTTCTGCATCTTGGCCTAATGACAGGAATATTATTAATACGTTGTTCTCAGTTTAGGGAATACCAGTTGGCCCTGAATTTGTAGACCCACAACTTCTTAAGAGTTCTGTTTACATGTTCACTTCTGTAAATCTCCAGAAGTATGTGTGGCTAAGTGTACCATGTTGATATTTTAAAAAATGTTCAAAACTTAAGTTTAGTCTACAGAAGTTTTGTGAAACAGCCTCAATCCTCATCCCTTTATCTAGAGCTTATGTTTCTTTTAAATTTTAAAAAAAATTTTAAATTTTAACTGGAAGATAATTGCCTTAAAATGTTGTGTTACTTTCTGCTGTAAACAACATGGTTCAGCTATAAATAGACATATGTCCCCTCCCTCTTGTGCCTCCCTCCCACCAACCCCCATCCCACTCATCTAGGTCATCACAGAGCACTGAGCTGCGCTTCCTGTGCTTCCCACTGCTGTCTATTTTGCACGTTAACCTAGAGCTTTTTTCATGTATTCATTTGGCTGCATCGGGTCGTAGTTGCAGCATTTGGGATCTAGTTCCCTGACCAGGGATAGAACCTAGGCCCTCTGCATTCGGAACCTGGAGTCTTAGCCACTGGATCACCAGGAAAGTCCCTAACCCTAGAGTTTTTAAAGCATTTCAGTATGTTTAGACTTTCCCTGAGATCTGAAAATAACCCTTTTCCTTGCCCCCCAAATCTAAAAACCCGCATTTTAATGACTTAGGACCAGTATTCTTCTACCGCTTGTTTTTATCTGATTGGCTTACTTGGGTTCTATTGAGTATGCTGCTTTTTTCCCTTTGAATGAGAGTTGGCTTTAGCTGTGGCTACCAGGTCCTGTGTTCATTCCTATACCCTGCCTTGGTGTGTTCTGTCAGATATGCATTGCATTTATTCTGTATTGGTGCCCTGCTTTTTATAGATAAGACCCCCTCAGTGACTGAATCTTTCCCCTAAACCCCTGCTACTATGCCTCTTTTACACAGACTGTTTACTTCTCTGTTGCAACACCGGTTGACTCTCTGTTCCTATATTTCCCAATGCTGTGCCTTGTGTTCCAAAGCTGGAAAATCCAGTTGCCCATGTCATGTTGGCTTGGCTGTGTCTTTCTGTTCTTCTCAATGGGATATTTACTAGTCAGCTACATCTTGGTCTTTGAGTTTGGCCAGAACCATATCTCACTCACTGTAGAGCACCTCACTGACA